>JAMPIV010007918.1:0-185887 GCA_024509875.1 Oreohelix idahoensis | reverse complement strand
TTTTTTTGGTTGCTGGTTTTTTTTTTTTATTTTTTTTTTGTTTTTTTTGTTTTTTTTTTCTCATCCTTTAATTCACACTCAAGGAGGATCATCAGCACAGTGCATGTCACTTCGTAGCTCGGGCGAGGAAACCAAATGTTGTGTATAGAGGATTCACACTTCATTAAAAAAAAAAACAATATTTTGTGGTGGGTGTAGGTTTCTAATTCGTTATTGTATTTTGCAGGGCTGGAGCACGGGTTGGCACTCTTTACGATTTCACCTGACGAGGATTTTTAAACGTGGCCCACAAGACCTCTTTTTTTTTTTTTGTCTTATCCGAGAATGAAGGCATCCGATCCTTTCTTTACTTTTGTCCTACCCTGAGGATCTGACTACATGAGATCTGACTACCCGTGAGATCTGACACATTAGTTCTGGTTAACACCGAGATCTGACTGACACTGGAAATATGATTCCCATGCGATCTCATACCATGAGTTTGATTTAACTTGTGATCGGGGGGGGGGGGGGGGAACTACCACATGAGATTCAGCTCTTACCAGGTGATTGACTAACAATGAGATATGAAGTACCATGAGATCTGGAATACCCATGAGATCTGACTAACCATGAGAAACTCACTACCATGAGATCTACACTTACAAAGGTTTCGTGACTACGCATGAGATATGATACCCACGAAGATCTGGGAGAAGTAGAAATTAGGAACATGTTTTGGACTATGATTGGTCACATCAGTTTGATGCTCTGTGATGGGAGCGTATCAGTAAACTTTATAGTTTTGTTTTTTTTCTTAACACAGCGGCTCTTGGGCTTTCCAGCATTAGGAACACTATGGTCAGGTCATTGCGTGGCCTGGGGTGGGCCTGTGGACTTCGCTGCCAAACCGGTACACAGTAGCTTCAGTCCTTCATACCTCAGAGGTTTTAATCACAGGAGGCGTAAGTCGTTCAGGTTTTCAGTCAAATATTCAGGGTCAATGATCACTCTACAAAGGCAGCGCACGGGGACTGAAACTTGGACACCTGATCGTTTGCGCTGTGTGGTAAACTTTCACGGATGACGCGGCTCTCTTTAAGTTTAATGAGGGAAGGCCATACCTCTGAGGGGCCACTCGTTACCCAGCATTTGTGGAACTTTAAAAAACGTCTGTGGGGGGTTACAATTTGAAAATTTTTTTTAAATACGGACATATTCAGCAACGCAATCTGCTTCTCTATTGCCTGACACCTTCAGCATCTGAAACGGGCTCAGTGCTCGTCACATGGAAGGCCATTATTGTTCAATGGCTGATTGTGGGTGTGTGTTTTTGACAGGACTGTTAACAGATTATTTTGTAAATTTGTGGTTGTGGATGTTGTTTTAAACACATTTGTTACGGTCATTTTTTTAATGTAAATTTTTTTAAACGTTATTTTGAAGATTTTTAGCACAGTGAAGAAACGACTTTGTGTATTGTTATAAAAATATTTTATTTAGACACCTTTTATTTATTGTACAGATTATCATATAACATGAGAGGATACGTGGGGTATACCAGTGATTTGAAATAATGTATATATCCTTACATTTTAAGGGGCGATTAGTCATTACCGTTTCGAATTACGACGGAGTCCTTAGGCGGAACACTTCGGAATTCGAGGAATACTGTAATGGTCTAAGTTGAAATGTCTGGGATATTGAATATGGATGCGAGTATTCGGATATGACTAAACACACAAAAGCCTGATAGATCCGAAGAAATGATGTAATCTTGAGGGAAGGTGGATGAAGTAACAATGAAGCTGACATGGTCAGAAACCAGTCGTAAGTAAAGGACTATACCCAACCCCCTGCGACCAAGTAGACAGTCGAATTTAAGATGGTTTGGCATGTATGCAGAATGGGTGAAGGATCCGGTTACCAAGACAAGCATGGGGAAATAAAGAGCCAGGGATCCAGACCCACAGGCGGACCCCAGAGACCGCTGGGGTGCTCAAATTGTGAGTGAAAAACGTAAATAGAGCCTTAGAAATCCGTCGCCACAGTGTTGCCTCATAGTATTTACGTTTTGCAAGCATATTGTGAAGCCTCGCTTGTTTTCTGTTTACTGCGTGACAATTCGTTTTCTATGTTCGACAGGGCATAGATACATTCAGCAGAGTCATGTTGCAGCTTATATCAATTATCAACGCGAGTGATTTGGCAATCCTAATTTTTTGAACAGGACAGACGTGCGAGTAGAGAAAAAGCGGCTTCTTTGTTCAGGGGGAAACGCGTGAAGAGAGTTCCCGAGTATCTGTTTGTTGTTAAAACGTTTCAGGGGACTTATGTAATTATGAACTCAAGGGTGATAACTTTATCAACGTTTCCGTGGTCGTTATTTGAACTACAGAGCAGACGTATTAAGAATTGAAAGGCCGTGCGAAGGGATACGGTTGGGTTGGGGGGTTGGTTTCGGTGAGCCATTTTTCTGTATCTAGGGTGTCGTTCGAGGTGTTTTTAAAGATATGGACATAATGGCGAGAAATTTTCTCAACGTTAGGTAGATAAACAGCATTTCTGGATTATTGGTCTAAGTTACCTACCAAAGTCTGTTATCTGTTTCGATCAGGAAATTTTTTGGAAATCTAGTTAAGTGATTCTTAAGCATTGTGAAAGTGTGTGAATAAGGCATTCGTGGTGATTGTTCTATTTATGACTGCGGTATTATTTATTAGCATTTTGGTGTATTTATGTGTAAAAGGTTATAATATTTATTTAAGGGGATGTTTCTATGTGCTTAGACTAACTTTTGTAAAATATAACATATAGTATATTTTTCAGCTGTATGGTAGATTTATTCACCCAATGTCTTTCAGAAGAGATGTTTTAATTGGAAAAATAATACACTACGCGATTGATTAATTGAACGGATTTCAATTTCATTTATATAATTATGTGTAAGTAATCATATGTGTTTTGTGGTAATATCTGTGGCGAAACACAAATAGCTAGAAATGACAGCGATATTGTAAAATTGTCTTAATTAAATTGCTCAAATGTGATTGTGCGCCTGCCTGCTGTTTTTACTGGGCGGAGGGAAGGCGCATACCTTAAATCCCAATACGTCCAAGTGGTTTGAGCGGAAGCGTGATAACGTTTGACTAGGAAACGTGT
Organism: Oreohelix idahoensis; assembly: GCA_024509875.1. NCBI lineage: Eukaryota > Metazoa > Mollusca > Gastropoda > Stylommatophora > Oreohelicidae > Oreohelix > Oreohelix idahoensis. The sequence continues at coordinate 182,746 of JAMPIV010007918.1, read as the reverse complement.
GCTTTTAAGTAATTAATTAAACGGGAGGATAAGAGATTTAGCCTCCTATCAGCAGTGTTTGGATAGAATATTGATATTGTGGTTAATTATAATAATGGGACAAATTTTAAGGGCCGCCAGTTCAGTTGAGGACTGGTTTATATATTTGCTTTTCGGTGGATGGGTCGATTTCCAAACGTCCGGTAGCTTGTAAAACTTAGAGATTGTAGGATTTGTATGGTTGTGTGGGGTCTAGGCTTTATCGTATTGAATAAATGGACGAATTCAGTTTGTACATCCTGTATCCATGCATGGATTGACCATGGTCTACTGGGTGAGACTTCTAATTGGTGGAATGGGCTATTGCTCAGTGTTCATGGCGACCTCTGGTTGATGGTTTTTTGATACCAACGGTGAAACACTACACTTTACACGTTGTTAAATTTTAAACAGTGCTTTAAATTTTCATTAAACTTTCGTATACTTTTGGATAGAGTGGGGGAGGGGGCGTGGTATTTAGGGGAAACAGGTTTGGGGACATTTATAAAAATTTTTTCATTGTGCTTACTGGAATGTTGTACTCTTTAATGGAGAGATGTTTTAATGGAATTGGATCTGGTTGTTTGTTTGCCACTTTGACATATTTTTTGATAACTGGTCTTTTTATAGTTGGGTGGACACGGTACATTTGGGGCAAGTAGTCTATGTGTGTTTTCTGTCTATAATTGATATTATGATACTAAAAAACTGAGGCGTGCGGTCTATTGGTACCAGTTATCAGTGTTATTTATTATCGGGATTAGTGGGTGGGGACCTGTTAGGTCCTCTTGCTTATGTAGAGTAGAGTGGACATATAATTTATACTTTTTGTATAAGTAGTTCGGGAAATTTTTATATTCCTGTTTTTTGCATTCATTGTGGAAAAGCCCGCTGTGGCCACTATTTTATATTACTTTGGTACAGACTACTGTAATGGTGTTTGTTCGTGCGTAATCTTCGAGTGAGATTACATGGGGTCATTATCGGATATCATCACTAGGAGAGTATAAGCCTCGTTAGGATATAATCATTATTAGGTTTTTTATAACAGTTTAAAGACAGAGTTTCTGTATACTTTTGGAGTGTTAATGTAGTATGGGAAAAAGACTAGATAGCGGTTTTTTGTGTGCTTAATGAATCTTTCTGTTGTGGACATTATAATTGCAATAGGCACCACCAAAGTAGGCGTTCCACACCCCCATTAGATAAAGTACTTTATTCGGGGAGGAAACGGGGTCCACTTCGAGAGATACTCTGAGCTTACGCTAGAGACAATACCCGTTCGCTGCAGCCTTTGAAGGTAGTCAAAAAGTCTTGCCAACACAGTTATTTTGCATTCAGCCGAAACACATTAGAGGAAACTCAGGCAAGGACCATTGCTAGTTGGCTTCTGCAAAATCACCAGGCAGTGCTGAGGGATTCACTTCTTGATTTAATCAAATTGCTGTAAGTGCACCGCTTTTACATCCCCCTGCATAGGATGCTGTGCCAGTGCTGGGAAGAGACAACTATTCCTCAAGACATGCGAGTGCCAAGATTGTAACACTGTATAAAAAATAAAGGAGACAGAAGTGATTGCAATAACTACAGAGGCATCTCTCTTCTTAGTATTGTTGGTAAGGTTTTTGCCAAAGTCATCTTAATGCGACTACACAAGTTAGCTGAGCGCATATATCCAGAGTCACAGTGTGGATTCCGAGCTGGCAGATCAACAACAGACATGATCTTCTCTCTCCGCCAGCTTCAGGAAAAATCAAGAGAGCAGAAAAGACCATTATATATCGCCTTTATAGACCTCACAAAAGCATTCGACCTGGTTAGTAGGGATGGACTCTTTAAATCCTCCTGAAAATAGGCTGCCCTTCTAAAATGCTGGAAATGATAAAGTCATTCCATGACGGCATGAAGGGAACAGTCCAATATGCTGGAAGCACGTCACAGCCCTTTGATATACGAAGTGGCGTTAAACAAGGCTGTGTTCTGGCTCCGACCCTCTTCGGAATCTTCTTTGCCTTACTCTTGAAACATGCATTCAGAGATGCAAACTGAAGGAATATGCCTTCACACTAGGTCAGATGGCCGTCTGTTTAATCTTTCAAGGCTGAAGGCAAAAACAAAAATCAGAAGGGTCACTATAAGAGACTTGTTGTTCGCTGATGATGCTGCAGTCGTCACTCAAAGCCAACAGGAGCTTCAGAGCTTGATGAATCGCTTCACTAAAGCATGCAAGGACTTTGGCCTCACAATAAGTCTAAAGAAAAACGAATGTGCTGAGTCAGGATGTGGGTGCTGCACCAGTTATCACTATCGATAACTATGAATTGGCAGTGGTGCACCACTTCACATACCTAGGGTCTACCATCAATGACAAACTCTCACTGGATACAGAAATCGACAGCCGCATTGGCAAAGCTGCAGCTACCTTTGCCCGCCTCACATCGCGTGTTTGGGGGAAACTCTAAACTCACAATGAAGACCAAAGCTGCGGTATATAATGCCTGCGTCACCAGCACACTCCTATATGGCAGCGAGACCTGGACGACCTATGCTAAGCAAGAAAGAAGGCTCAATTACCTTCCATTTGCGGTGTCTACGCCGCATCCTCGGCATTCTCGTGGAAAGATAAAGTGACAAATGTCGAGGTGTTGTCACGTGAACATGGGGAGGATGAAGCTTGCCCGATTCGCCACTATGTGGGCGATGCTATTTAAGGCGTGTGGAGAGTTATGTGATTGTTTTTAACAGGCCATAGTCTTTATATTTGATTTATTTACGTTTTTCAGGGAAGATTACGGTGGGATTTTTATCTTATTCGTGTTTTTTTTTCTTTTGTATAATAATAGTGTTTGGGAGCTTTTTGTGTAGATTAAGAATTACGGTTTCTAGAAAGATGGTAGGTTTTAACTTTTAGGGACTGGCACCAGCGCGATTGTTTCATGAGATAAGTGTTATGGAAGATTTTCACCAAGTGTAAAATAATGGCAGTGCAGTTTCGGTTCTTATCAGTGAGCGCGCTTTAATTTTTTTAGTAAGGGTGAAATAGTGGGGGGTTTGAGGGGGAGTTTTAATGACGCGTGGAAACAGGTCAGCAAACGGAAATTATTAGGCTTGATCGTAAGTTCTAAAATTAGTTTCTTGACGAAGGGCGATTCAGGGCATGTTGGTTGGTTCATAGATCGACACCGCTTATGACCAAAGGCTAGCTTATTTGACTCACGGCGATTGAGTGGTCTGGGGTAATTATATGAGCGGGGTTAACTGGCAGAAGGCTGAGATTTTTTGGAAATCTTCTACGCCGTTGGGAAAGAACTGCCACAGAGCCAGAATGCTCTTTCGATGAGAATTTCGTGTGGTAAATATGAAGTTAAGTAGCCTTTAATAATTTTATAGTTTTTGGCAGTGTTGTTATAGGTGGTAAAGTTAATTCTTAGATGTTTGATGCATATCAATAATGACTAATTGTTTTATTGAATTTATTTACTGAAAGAGCTATTTGGGGATATTGGTGAAAGGTAGTAGGGTTTTTTGTTGAGTTTAAGAGAGTTGCTGTTTGTAGGAATTGGGAATATTGAGGGTTGTGGTCAGAAAGAAAGGTTGTTCTTATTTGCACATGGATTTGTGATTTTAATAGGGTTGCAGCGTAAAAAACACGCATAGCGGAAAATTAAATTTATTTTAGTTCATAAGGACAGGACCATGAGTTACCATCTTTGCTAATATTTGGTATCAGAGGGAATTCTGTCTTTTTATGAGATATTGAAAGCTTTTAGATGGTAGATGTAATATTTCTTTATTTTGAGAAACGATGCACGTTATTTCAATTGTGGATTTCGTAGGATTGGTGAGATGGGGTTCAGGGGAGCACGGTTGTGGCTATTTTTTTAGAGGGGTGAATCCAGTTTAACGGATGGAGTGGGGAGATACGAGGGCTTTGATTTGTTATAATTAGGTTTTCAGTTCCTTTAGTGATTTTATGTTACTTTGTTTTCGTTCGGGGGGGGGGTAAATTTTAGTCCAGTCATAAGTGGGTGAAGAGTTTTCCCAATATTTAATTTAAACTGTGGAGGTTATACAGCTAGGTAATTTGTTTGGGGCGTTTTTATGTGTGTATTTGTTCTTTTAGTGTGTGTAAATTACCAGGGACCTATTTTGGGTACGCGGTTGTTAAGAATGAGAGTACTTTTAAATGTTAGAGAAGGGGAAATTTTTGTTTTTTTCTGTGTGGGTATAGTAAAACCTACTTTTTGAAGTCAGAGTTAAGGGTCTATTTGGGATTTGTAATTAGTCATTAATTTATTAGACTATGTTTATAAGGTGAATTCATGGAGACGGGAGATTTTGTCTCGGGTGGATAGGTCTATTGTATTTTGGTTGAAAGTATGATTGTAAAAAACATCGGATCATTGTTAAATAGTAGGGCCAGGAATTTACCGCTACAGGTTCATGCAGTGTGTTTGAATGTTGTTGACGGGCTAACCTCAGCCGCCTCAAGTAGAGATTAGCCAGCTGAAGTTGGAGATTAGAGTGTCGATAAGGACAGTATTGAGGGTAAGTGGGGGTTGGAGTTATAATGTGAGGCGATACTAGGGCAGGGAGCTGTAATAGAAGATTTGTATATACTTAGTGTCGAGGTTTGGAAAACTTTAGGTTAGTGATTTGTGACTAGGTTAGTGGTTGTAAAAGTTGGTTGTAGTGTTGTAGTGTGAGAGTTAACGGAGTTAGTGTTAAGGATATGTGAATTTGTGTATGTGCTAGATTCTAATGATTGTGTAATGTGAGAGTCAAGCAACATGACCCTGTATTGACAAGGTTGTAAGCAATGTTCTGATTTCGGGGGTGAGATGTACGGCAATTCAGGAGGCTGAAGTTCGCGGTCTTCTAGGGAGAAGATGAGTCGGCTGAGTTCTGTAGGTAAGGCAATTTTGCGCTATTTTTTGTGTGTCTTTGTTTTTTTTGTGCACTTGGTGCAAAAAGCTTGCCTTTGCTTGTGACAGTTAGTGTAAGCAGAGATGGCAGTATGCAGGAGGATTCATTCAGCAAAGAACCAGATGTTAGTATGTTAAGGTCAAGAATTGGTAACTAGTGGTTCTTCAGATAATGGGAACTCACTGAACTAGGCGCAGGGCCTAGAGGTAGTACGTGGTAGAGTCGGTTGCGAGGTAATAACTCACGACGGTAAGACCAATGTGAGTTAGGTAACGTGGTAAGGGGTTGATTTTTCCCGAAGGTCATCATTGCTAAGTGCAGAATAAGAGTTCGAGGTTGTTAGCAAAGTAGAATGAACAGTTAAAGTTATAGGTACAGGTAAGTAGTAGTGTGAGAAGGAGTGGGAAAGGCAGTTAACAGTGGTAGTTGAGTTTACGTGTATAGTTAGAGAGTAGAGAGTGAGTAGAAGTGGGCAGGTAAGGTAATGAAGTGGGTACGTAGTGGGCTGGGGGGGATGGAGTAAGTACTAGGTAGGGGTTAGTGAGTACCAGGGGTGAAGTATTGTGTAGTAAGGGCAAGTAATCTGAGTTGAAGTCGGAGTGTGATAGAATTAGGTGTCTGAGTAGAGTGGGTTTTGGTAGTCAGAGAATGATTTTAGCCTATAGTGGTAGACGTGGGTTATAGTATGTAGCATAGTGCGGAAGTTTGTAGACCCGTATGAACAGGGCAGTCGGAAAGTAGTATGAATACAGGGATTAGTAAGTATTGATAATCAGGAGGAGTATGGTTTTAGAAGAAGAAGGGGAGGTGTTAGAGTATAATGTTACATTAGTTCGTATGGTAAGAGTTTGTGGAAGTAAGTTGAAATGGGGGGGGCGGATGTAAGATCGGGAACGTGTCACTTAGTTTGATAACTGGAAGAGCGGTATGGAGGATGTTGGAAGTAGATGTTAGTTACGAAGTAAGCTTAAACCTAGTCCAGTGTTGGCCAGAGTAAGAATTAGTAGAAGTAGGAGTGGGGTTTAAATCCAGGTAATTTTCCGTAGATAAGTCACCCGCGTCACTTCAAAATGAAGGAGTTTGAGCATGGGGTAAAATCAGAGGTGGATATGCGACGGCAGTCGCAGTCAGAGGTACAGTCACCGTTAACCAGTCTTGGAATTAGAGGTTAGTGAGGTCTATCGCGAACTAGGGTGAGTTAGTCTATGTTAGAGTGGCAGTTGTCTTCTAGTGGGCAGGTATTATCCAGTTCTGACAGTTGGAAGTAAGAGTGTAATTCATGTTTGGTAAGATCACCGCTTATTTTCTGTACCGGAAGCAATTATGTTATAAGTCTTTATATCCTGGTAGGTGTGATTAGTGTCGATCAGGGTAGTATTAGGCACGTGTTTCAGGGGTAAATACATTCGGGTGTTACATGGTGTGTTATTGTCCGGGATTTGGAGTTGTGTTTCGGGGTTGTCAATTCTGTTGTGTTCAGTTGTGAGTCTGAAAGTGGCGGTGTTAGTGCGGAATGGAGAGTTCATCTGAGTGGGGACTGAAATTACTGTGTTAGTGTCAGACTATACGAGCGATTGTTTGTTAGGAGGTGTAGTGGGAAGTGTGGGCGGGACGAAGGGTGGATGAGAGTTGGAGGTGGCTTGTAGGGTGAAGTCGGTGGTGAGATTTTGGAGGGAACCAGTGGGTAGTGACAGTAGGTGGTTGTTGGAAAAAGGGAAGGATGTCCAAGGGTGGATCGTGTGGTAGGCGTTTGGATGCGGGTAGGTGATGGCTAACTGTTTATCTTAAAACAAAGTAAATCGTCGGGGTTTTAAGTGATGTTTATGAGAATTTTTTTACCCTCAGGGTAGAAGTGAGGAGTGAGAGGGGGTGGTGGTCGGAAGGAGTTATGATCATTCGCCGGAAACTTGCGTTAACATGTCGGAAGTTCGTTTGTAGGAACAAAGGTTTTTAAGACTGTAATAATAATACCCATGGTTGTTTGTTTGTCGAGGTGATACCCTCGTTGTGAGAGCTATGTGGTTTGTTAGGGTATTGGGCCCCAATTGGTCCCCACGTCCACTTAAATGGACAAACCCCGTCGACCCGCAGCTAAAAACGGCGGACGATGGGTGAATCCGAATCGAGGCGAAACGAAACCCAACCTTCCATTAAGTGACCTACGTCAGGACGGATAGGGAAACCTCGGGAAGTGGCAATTTAACAAGACCAGTGATGTTCGGCCCTATGACCACATGGCTGACCCATGGAACCTGATTGTTAAACCTAGGAAGTTGTGGCCCCCCCCCCAGGACAGACAGAGGATGGCCGGGTGGTAATGTTGTATCATGCCCCCGTTGGTCCCCCCCGAAGGGTATAAAGTTGATCTCTGATGGGGTGCCGTTTTTCCCATGTGCAGAGGAGGGGGAATTATGTGAACAGGGAGGCCATTGCAGTTGGGGTCCACAGAATGTGTGACAACGTGTAAAAGTAACTTGCCATAGGGTTTGGTTCGACCGGGGTGGAAATGAGTTACCGAACCTTCCCCAAGAGACCAGTTATAAGCGGCGATTCTCCCAGATAGGGACGGGGCCCCCTAAAAGATTGATCCCCCCCAAACGGAGGGCCCTATAGAATTTGGAAACCATACAGAATTTTCCATGGACTCTTTCCCTAACTGGACATGCGGGAGGGGATTGGAGTTTCTAAGGAAAAATATGCGAAGGGGGGATGGCAAAAAGGGTAGATTTGAGCGATTGGGGTTAACCAGGGAATTTCTAGTCACAATGAAACTTTGTAACGATAAATTGCGTGTAAGATGAACAGTATGTTCCTGGGGAGTAGATTTGGTTGAGGACAATTTTTATAAAAACTGGGGATGGCAAAACGTCTTTTCCTTTTGTGGACCAAAAAAAAAAGGTATCTACCCAAGCAAGCTATGTTTCCGGGGTGTTTGTTTATTTGTAACACTTTCAAGGGTATTGGAGGTTGTGCGTCCGTGAGGCAAAGGGAACTGCAATTATGCCCCTTTTTGTATGGGGTTGTGGGTGGCATGTAATTTATGGTTTACGACCACGGGTGGTTTGGTTGTACTAATATACCAATTTTATCAGGGAGCATTTAAAAATAATTGATCGAAATGCTGTGCAATGTGCGAATTTTCAAGAATTAAACCAGGCACCATAAATGGTTCCAGTTGATATTTGAGTGACAAGCTCTGGCGGAAGGGGCCAAGGCACAGAAATGTGGTAAGCTGGGTCTGTTCTGGTAGAAAGGGTCCCTCTACGTATTGCACAAATGGCTATTTTTAAAAAGGATAGACTATTTTTGGCGGAAAACCCAGAAACTGTGGGCACGCAGTCAAAAATACAAAGGATGAAGATATTGTACACAGGAGTCTTAAAATAATATGTATGCTTTTAACAGGTTTAGGGAGTGAAAAAGTTTGCTAGCGGATTTTAATTGTTACAACGAGGGGATACCATAAAGATCCTACATGGGAACAATCGTATCAAGTCACCTTTATAAACGATGGAGAGTTAGGTGGATACTGGATTGCAAGGGATTGCGTGTTAGGTGTTCGTGGACTTCTCTGATACGACTTGTTCCCGATTCCATCTTGGAATGGGTACTTATTGTAATATGCGTTATTTTCTTATTCTTCTTCTCTCTTGCATGGTATTAAATGCAGTGGTGAATGCCTACCGTATTGTGAATGTTTTTATAGGCAGGGGAATATGGTTGGTGGGTTCTCAGTTGTAGGTTTTTTAATCTATAGTTTTGGCGGGGTGGGTTACCGGTTGTAGTCTTATGTTAGGTATGAGTACGGGCCAATATGTATGACAGTTGGGAGTGAAGGGGGGGTTTATTGGGGGGAATTAGTTTTTAGGGGTCGGGGACCTCTGTTTGAGGGGGGGGGCACCCCTACACACTGCAGAAGGGTATTCCTGGGAATTAGGAGATGTTGTAATTCGTTGTGGTTGGTTGGGGGGGAGTTGGGGCAGAGGGCAGGCCAGGGTTTCGTGGGGGGTGTTTGTGGCGTGGAGTTTAAAAGAGGGTCCTCCTGGGGGGCTGGTTGGCTGGTTGTAGGAGTTGCGGGGAAGGTCTTGCGCATAAGGGTGTGGAGGGGGGAAGTGGTGTATGGGGTATGGAGGGGTAGTGAGGGGGGAGAGTTGTGTTTGTTTGGTGTGGGGGTGTTAATATGGCTTTAGTTTCTAATAGCAGGTGGCCGACTTGGGGAGGGTGGGAGAGCATGTGGTAGCCCTCTGGGGGAAGATTTAGTGGACCGGTATAGATTCGTTGAGTGGGGGGGGTAGGTGTGAGAGGGGACGTGAGGAGGGTTATGAGGGGGTGGGTTTGCTCCGCTCGGTCCTGTAGGTGGGTGGCTGTGGGAAAAGAGGGGGGTGTTTTAGCAGGTTAGAAAGTGGGGTGGAAGAGCGATGTATTTGGTGGTAAGTTCTGGGATGGATCTGTAATCGTGTGTCCCTGCTGGAGTTATGCAATGGAAAGAATGTGAGGAGAGTTCCTTGGAGTGGTGAGTGCGGGTGAAAGGCTCTGGGGGGTGGAGTCGGTAGGGGAGGTTATCCAACCTGAGGCGTTCGTGGCGGGTTTCAAGTGTGTATTTGAGTTGATAGGGATGGGGGGGGGGGGGGGGGTTGGGGGGGGGGGTGGGTGGGGGGGTGGGTGGGGGTGGGTGTTGGGGGGGGGGGGGGGTGGGGGGGGGGGGGGTGGGGGGGGTTGGGGGGGTGTGGGGTGTGGGGGGGGGGGGTTTTGGGGGGTTGGATGTGGGGTGTTGTGGGTGTTTGGGGGGGGGGTGGGTGGGGGTGGGTTGGTTGGTTGGGTTTTGGGGGTTTTGGGGGGGTTGGGGGTTGGGGGTGTGGTTTGTGGGTTGTTTTTTGTTTTGGGGTGTGTGGGTTTTGTTTTGGGGGTAGGTTGGGGGGTGGGGGGGGGGGTGGGGGGGGGGGGGGGGGGGTGTGGTGTGTTTAGGGTGGGGGGGGTGCGGGGGGGGGGGGGTTGGGGTGTGTGGGGGGGGGGGGTTGGGTTTTTTGGGGGTGTGTGTTGGTGTGTTTTGTGGGGGTGTTGTTAGGTGGTGGGGGGGGGTGGTGGGGGGGGGGGTGGGTGGTGTGGGGTGGGGGGGGGGGGGGGTTGGTGTGGGGGGGGGGGGTTGGGTGTTGGGGGTGGGGGGGTTTGTTGGGGGGGGTTTTGGGGGGTGGGGTGGGGTGGGGGGGGGTGGGGTTGGGGGGAGGGGGGTATTGGGGTGGGTAGATGATGGGGTGGCGGTGGTGGGGGGCTTTTGGGTAGAGGGCAATGGTGAGGGTTGGGGAGGTTATCGGGGGGAGTGTGTGCTCTTTACGGTTTCGTCGGGAGGTGGTAGTCTGGTGCAATATTTATCCTGGGGTTGTTATGGGGGAGGGGGGTGAACTATAGTGGGGGCGTGGGGAGGTGCTCGCCAAATTGTAAGAAGATATAATAAAAAATATGTGATGGTTGGGAGATTTGTTGAAAGAAAGTAAATAAAATATTAAATTTAGTTGTTATGGATAGTTAGAAGGCAGATCCGAGATTGTATTCAAATGTGAAATGGATAAGTGTAAGTAGTTGAGTTGTGTGTTAGGGTAAGGATTGAAGGAATGACAGAGCTAAGTCGACGGCGTTGCGTTCGGGGATGGTATGATGGAGAAGGTGATACTGATAGAGGTTGAAAGAATAGAAAGTGGTTTGTTTGGGATACATGTTTCATAGTGTGCTTTGAAACTTTAGGACATCCGTTAAGGACGGAAGTCGTTTTGAGGACCACGTATTTGGGACCAAGTTAGCATGCTTCATTTGCGAGAACGGTCGGATATGTGTAACTTTGTAGTTAAGCTTTGTATGGGAATGGATCATGTGTGTTTTCTATGTGCGTTTTGTTTTGTGTTTTTTGTAGTTAAGTTAGAATGTGAGTGTGTTTTTGTGAAATTTTATGTGGGTGTAGTGGTAATTTGTGGTTGTTTTGAATTGATGTAAGTTTGTTAGTTTATGAAGTGTGAATAAAATGGTTTGTGTATGAAGGGTAAGGGCATTACGGAATAGGGGGTTTGTTATAGAAGAGAGGAATTGGAATGGGGATGTTGAATTTGGATATTTAGGAATGAAAGGTTTTTAGGGAAAAAATAAAGATATTATTTAAAAAGAAAAAATAAAATAAAAAAAAAATTTAATAAGTTTTGTGTAGTTAGTATAAGTAGATTGATGGTAGGGTTAGTATTATTTTAATATGTTTGGAGTTATTTGTTTTGTTGATGTGAGTGAGGTTTATGATAAATTTGGATAATTAATGGAAAAAGGATGGGGTAAAAATGGGTTTGGAGGTTGGGTTTTATGTGAGATGAATTGGTTTGATGTTTGGTTATTAATTGGAAGTTATTTGATTTTAAATTTTGAGATATTATTGTATTTTTTAGGTTGGTTTGTGTGTTTATTATGTTGTTAAATTGTATAAGGAGTTTTTGGGATATTACTAACTTAACCCTAGTTTCGGGTTATAAAATTAACGATATTATTTTTATCTGGGGGTTTGGGAAGTTATTTTTTTGGTAATTAGTGGTGGTATGGCTTCTAGAAGGTGGTAGGCAATTTGGGGTGATCATTTTGGTTTAACATGTGGGTTTTTGACCGATCGTGGTTAGAAGTGGGGTTGGTTTACACCATTACTTTGAAAGCTGGGTTATGAATTTTTTGGAGGGTTATTTTTGTTGTTGATGCAAATAAATCATGGGAGCCATTGAAATGAGTTTATGGGGTTTTAGCTTGTTGCGGGTTAGTAATGTAATGTTGGTTTACGAAAATCGTCCGAAGCATAAGTCTGGGGGGGGTTGTTGAGGGTTTGGTAAAATGGCGTGAACCGACAAATCACGCTACTGATCTGGTTACTTCTGCCTTGACAAATATGGCCAGAGGTTTCACTTTTTGTAAACTAGAAGTTTGGTTTATCCAAATATTGTTTTGCGGGGTTGCGAAACCAGTGCCTAGTGGATTTCATGTTTTGTTGGTCCGGGTGATCACAGTTCAATATCCGTTGGACGTGAATGGAACCATCAGAGGTGATAGTTTACCCGTGCTTTAGAAACTAATTCTGACTCGGTTTTATACGGTGAATGATTGGGTTCACTTAATTAACCATTTTGGGGGGGTTTGGGAGATGTTAATACGCGTGATCTGGATTTATGCGGTTTTGGGGTGGGTTGGGGGGGGAATTACTCGGTTCGCGACTCAGATGAATGGTATTTTTAGCGGAAAATACTGGATGAGTCTAGGGGTTTGTCATAGACACAGAGAACTTGAGAATACTTTGGGGAAGGATGATGGATTTTGTCTATTGCAAAGGGGATTGTAAACGGTTTTTTGTTGCTTGTTATTACGATGAGCATCATTGGTCAACGAAATGGGAATTTTCATGGACTGGTTCTAAGATCTAGTCTAAAAGGATTGTGTTTTTGATGGGGGAAATAGCAGTGATTCTGGGGGTATGAATTGGGGTTGACGGACTCTGTTCTGGTGTGTGGGAGAAAACTTATGACAATATGGCTTTTTATTTGGAGTAAGATGTACAAGGGGTTACCAATTGGGATGTGTGGGGGAATTAAGGTCATTGCAATTGGTGACAGGTGGGGAACGATGGACTAGGTATGTAGTATTTGGGTGTTTTTATGTTGGGAAGCTTGGGAAAATTGGCAACAGATGGAACATTATGCAAGGGAGGGTGGGGGTATCAGGTATGGTATGAATTGAGCTCGGTTTTAAAAAGGTATGGACAGGGATGTAGTTAAACGGGGGATGGGCCAACACATAGAAATATTTTACCACCGTAATACATATTGAATGTTGGGGTAAAAACTCATCATGGGGAGGAATTGGGGTAAAAGCGTTAGATAAATGGCGGCAAAGGTTTTTAATTGGGTTTCGAAAAAGTTTGCAGTTATGGTAATATAAAAGGGAGGTTAACTGTGTGGACTCAGATTAGGAAAAGTTTTGCAGAAAACAATTCGAAATCTTGTTACTAGGTAGGAACAACGCGGGGGGGCATTAATGGATTCGTTTAACGGATGGAAATCCAAATCTGTTCGACTATATGCATATTGTTAAGGGCAGTGGATAGATGCATACAGAGTTTGGAAGGGCTGTGTAATTTCCCTCAAAATCCCATTTGCTTGATTCGCATCTTGATTTTTTCCCTGACAATGGGGCCGAAGTCAGCGATGAACTTGGATCAACGATTCCATCAAGGATATCGCCGTATGGAGTCACAAATCAATGGACGGTGGGTGTGTGACCATGCTTTGCGAATATTTGTGGGTGGATGCTTCAATCGCGATGTACCACATGCATTCAAGAAAGTCGGACGGCAAGAAATTAAAGTTAGCTAATAACTGGGTATATTTAAGTACGAATGGTGATTGTTGTAATGAATTGTATGCGGTTGTATTAAGGAAAGTTCAATTGTAGGGGGTTTGTGGGAGAGATCGGGGACCTTGAAGAGAGAAAATAATTTGCATATTTATAAATAGGCGCATTTAAAATGGTGACCAGAATTGTTAAATAGCATGGTAATGTTAGAGAAGAATTAAAAAATTGAGTTTATTTTTGTTTGTAAGTGTGTTTTAGTGTGATCCATGAAGATTCAGGACTGACAGTTCAGATTAAGTTAGACTTGTATAGTTGAGGTGGAGTTGGAAATACAAGTTCACAGGAAAGGGGGTGTGTACCACGTTTTGAGAGGGGGTAATGTTTTTAGAAGTTAATGTTTTGCATTTACAATAACGGCGGCCCTTGTGGATTTTATAATGGTAATGCATTTATTTTAGGCGGTTTTTAGTGGAAAGTTTTCGGTGGGGTTTTTTATTATTATTCGGTTTGTTTTTTTGTTTTTTCTGGGTTGTTCATAATAATAGGTTTGGACTTTTTGTGTAGATTTGTAGAATATACGGTTTCTTGCAAAGTTGTTTAGTTGTAACTGGACTTTGGACTGGCGCCAGCGCGTGTTTCATTGAGATTATATTCGTTCATGGGAAGATTTTCAGTGTGTAACATGAATGGCAGAGCTTTTCGGTTCTTTTCAGTGAGCGCGCGCGCTATAATTTTTTTAGTAAAGGGTCCAAAAAGAAATCAGATGGGGGTAGAGGGGGAGTTTGGGTTTTTAGCGGTAGGTAAAGTCAGCAAACGAAAATTTTCAAAAAAGCTTGAACCAATGTAAGTTTAAAAAACTTAGTCATGTCGTGGGCGATTCCCCTGGCACGTTGGTTGGTTCATAGATCGGACCGCTTAAGAAACAAAAGCTAGCTATGAACTAGACGTGGCCAGCGTGAGTTGGGGTAATAATATGCGGGGTTCCTGGCTGAAGGCGGAGATTTTTTTGGGAATTCTAAGCCTTGGGAAAAAGAACTGCCACAGAGCCGGACTGTCTCTGTCGAGAAAATGAAATTCGGTGCTGGTATAATAGGACGTTAATTATGCTTTAATTAGTTTATAAGATTTTTGCAGGAGTTGTTTCGTAGGAGGTAACAGTTCATAATTCATAGAAGTAGAGCCATCAATGTATAATTTTAATTGAATATAATACTGGACAGGCAATTAGGTATTTGTGGAAAAGGTATGTAGGGGGATTTTTGATAGTTTCCGCTGAGTAGCTGTTTGTAGGGAATTGAAGATTAATGTTTTTGTCAGAATGACAGGGGATCTAATTTTTCCTCTGGATTTGTGATTTTAATGGTTGCAGCGGTAAAACACTCGCGGAATTAAAGAATTAATGTTAGTTTATTATCGGATAATGCCGTGGCGTGTTTCCCTCTTATTCTTACATTATTATAGAGTGAATTCTTTTTTTTATGAGATAATGAAGCTTAAGGGATGGTAGATTGTTAAGGCAATACTATAATTTTGAGACACGACAGCACGTATGAATTTCGCTTGGGATTTTCGAGGAGGATTTGGAGCAAGTAGAGGGTACAGGGAGCTCGTGCTGTGTTATTTTTTTAGGGGGTGAATCCGGATAACGGAAGGAGGAGGGGAGAGATAGTGGGGTATGCCATTGTAAAATTAGGATTATCAGTTCCTTTAGAGATTTCTAATGTACATTGTTATATCGGTCAATCGGGTGTAAATTTATATTCCCGTCACCATGTGGTGAAAGATTTCAAATATTTGAAGTTAATCTATTGCGAATAATACGTAGGTTTTTTGTGTGTATTTAATTTTCTTTAAGTGTGTGTAAATTACAGCGGACCTACATAATTTGGGTCAAGCTGTTTCTAAAATTGATGGAGTGAAGGGGGGTTAAAATGTTAGAGCTTGGGAAATTGTGTTTTTTTCTCGGTGTGTGTGGGTAAAAACCTACATTTTGAAGTTCAGCAGTATACGGGGTCTAGTTGGGATTTGTATTTAGTCCTCGATATTTATTGACTATGTTTATAATGGTGAATTCATGGAGACGGGAGATTATTGTACTCGGGTGGAAGTCTATTGTTATTTGGGGTTAGACATGGTTAATCAAATCGTTCAATTGTTTAAATAGTGTAGGCAGGTATTTACTGGCAACGGGTTCATTCATGGTTAGAATGTTGTGACGAGAGCTTACATAAGCGACAGCAATTTAAGGATTATGCAGATGAGTTGGAGATGTGAGTGTCGATTAAGGACAGTATTTGAGGAAGTGGGGGTTGGCATGTATGTTTATAATCCGCTGAAGCGATATAGAGGAATGGGAGCTGTAAATGGGAAGATTGAGAGTTAGGTGTTAAAGATGGGAAAAACTTAAGTGTTAGAGATTTGAGTTACTTAAGTTGTTGAAGAGTTGGGGATTTTTAGTTGTTAAAGGATGTGGAGTGGTTTAAGGGAGTTAAGTGTTAAGGATTATGGAAAATTTGTGGTGCGATATATATGTGTTATTGTTTTGTCCACAGCAGATATTTTCCAGGCATGGCAGCTAGGGATACAGTAGTCCTTCTGCTGGCTAGAAGTTTCACCCGGTCTCTCAGGAGAAGAAGAAGTCGGCAGAGCCAGGAAAGTAAGTGGGTGGTGAAAGGGGGTCCACGAGTGCAGAGTCAGTTTTTGTACCCAAGAGAGAGCAGGGAGCAGGAAGCCACAGAACTTCTTCAGCAATGAAACAGATGTTCTATAACCAAACTTCGGGTGCTTATTTTACGCTCATATTAAAGCTACACACTGTTCGCTAGGCGCAGGGAGCTTAGAGGTGGTCGTGAATTGGTCGGTCAATATTAATCCGACAGCCCAAAAAACCCAAGGAGAGGGGTAACCGGGGCCTATGGCAAGAAAATTGCCGTATCATTATTGGTATTTTTTTTTTTTTTTTTTTTTTTAGTGAGCAATAGTTCAAAGTCGACGAAATTTAGTTTACCAAGTCCAAGTCAGCAGCTACCAACAGGCGGAGAAGAGGGGGAAAAGGGTTCCATCCTCTTAACTTGCTCCTAGATAGAGAGTGAAGAGAAGAGTAGTAGTGGAGGAGGTGTTGTCTCTAGTAGGAATCTAGGAGTGTTCAGACAGACACCGAACAGAAAATGAGACTTAGAAAATTCATTCGTCAAGGTTGTGTAGGAGATGTGTAGAAGAGTTTTGTTTCGTGGACAGAGATGTTAGCCAGGAGAAGAGTTAAAATTTTGTCCAGAAGCGGAGAAGCTGCGTGTAGGTACATATTCAGATTTAGTGGACCACGTGCAGTGACAGACAGACAGTATTATGTTAGATAGTGGTCGTTTACATGATATCAGCTGAATTTTTTTGTATGAAAGACGTGGATCTGAATGGTTAAAGATTCCACTTAACCAAATGTAGTGTTTTACTTACCTTTCTTCCTTACAGGTGGAGGGGAGTGGCGACTGTGGGGTTTCCTTACGTAAATCACTTGTACTTATATTGTGTGTGTTCTTCCAGGTGTGTGAACCCGCATGTTCTATTCTTTTATTGTAGTATGTTATATGAATTTTTTTTTGTGGGTGTAAATAAAATCATTGTAAATTTTCAGGCGCTGGATCAGTCACTTAATTCAACCATACATGTTGTCTGATGTTTGGTGTGTTGTGGTGTTAAGTAATTTAAACCTGTTATCCCGTCTTGGTAGCTTAGAGGGTAGTGAGGGTTTTCGCTCGGACCGACCTCAGTGTAGTGTGACTAAATTAAAAAAATATGGTTCTTCTGGACCTTGACGCCATTGACTCATCTGCATTACTTGTTCGCTGCCTGCTGAAATCCAGCCTATTAGGCTATGTTTCAATAGGGTCTAGTTATTTAGGTAGAATGGCCTTAGTCTAACATACTTGACGGCGCATTCAGATTGGGCCGAAGACTGGCTAACACTTGAAGCAGAGTGATGTGAGTTGAGAAGGTCGTATAGGATTTTCTTTATATAAGATATTGATTTTTTTTATAGGGGCGCATTCTTGGTCAGATTTTGGGTTGATAGAGTGCTATTATTATTTGAGGGATACTTTATAGGGATAACTGCTTATCATGTTTATTTACATTTAATGTTGTTGTAATAATTTTGACATATAGTGGGGATGGGGGGAAGGAAATGTAGTTGTTTTGTGAGGTCTAATTTCAGGAGAGGGTTGGATTTTGTATGTTGTGGTTTTTTCATAATTTGTAACTTTGACTTTATTTTAGATAACGGGAAATTGAGTAAAAGGACTGGAATGTGGTTATAGTTTTGGTTGATAATGAATATTGTAAACTTTAGTTATTGGGTCTGTGAATTTGAAAGCCGTGCAGTTTGAGTCTTTTAGTAGTTTTAGTAATGTGAGGATTTTTTTCATTAATTAGTGTTTTTGTATTCGCGTGATAACACCCCATTCAAAACAATATCATTTAAGTCCGGGGACACAAATTTCATCAAACCACGAACCATAGTCTTATATCGTGCCATATCAACTTTTTTTTTCTTTTTTTATTTTTTTTAAATTGTATCCTATTTCTTTTCATGTGTTTATTTGGTCGCCTCGGCCTATTTTTTTTTTTTTTTATTTTATTTTTATGCCTTGTAATTGTTAGCACAACATGAAATAAATTATAATGTGTAAAAAAAATAATAAAAAATCGCAGCGATAAAAGAACTGAAGTTCAATTAGTACTTGAGAGGTCAATTAAATTTATGATAATCAAAGTTATAAATGGGGTATAATATAACATTTGCAACATTCACACTCACGCAAAACAAAAATGAAAAAAAGAATGAAAGTATATAAGTAGATAAATTTGTTGTTCTACATGTTCAAAAAAAAACAAAAAAACAAAATAAAAAAAAAATGATGTTTTTTATTTTATGTATGATGTAATACATAGTATTTCTAATGATACTCATATGTACTACGGAAGAGATTAAGGCCTATAGAATTATATAATCTAATATTAAATAAAAATAGAATAAAAAAAATGGCGGGTGGGTGGGTGTTTTTTTTTCCAAGATATGAGTTCGATTTACTATTTTGGGTGGGGGGGGGTTTCTTCAGTTCACAGTTGTTGTTGATTGTTGCATGTGGGGGGTGGTATATTGCGTGGTTTGTGGTGGGGGGTTTGTCAAGGAATTGTGGGGATTGGGTGGAGGGGGTGTCATTGGGGGTATGGGTTGGGTGGTGGTGGGGGGGGAGGAGGGGGGGGGGGGGCAAATTCAAGATACTAAGTGTTTAGTAGATTGCATGGAATCCAGTGTGGGTGGGGGGTGATGGTCGATGTTTATTACCAATCTATTGTATTAAGAAAAGAAATGGGGGGAAAGGTTGCATCTGTCTCACTTCTTCTAATCATAACGGTTTGTAAGTTGTCTTCATGAAGACTTACTGTAATGTTTCAGATTCTTTTTATTTAGTATGATTTCTGGAATCATAATGTCTAATTCAAAGCAATTCTTGTTACTGTCAAATGTTTTCATAGACCACGATCCGTTTGTATAGTGCGTGAATTCCTTTCGACTTTGTTTATATTATTTCAATGTGGGATATTTGGTTGTACGATATTTGTTGTAGTAAACTGCTTGTTCTCTTTAGTTGCCTTGTTCTATGGATCTTTTTAATTATTCAAGGATGATTTCTGTTTAATATTATGCTGGATGATAGTAAATTATTCCTTATATTTTGTGCTTCTTGTAACTTTCTTATTAGGCAATTGAAGATTACCTTTCCTTCATTTGTTGTATTTCTCATTTCGACTTTGCCAAGTGTTTGTATAATATCTGTAGAGTAGCAATTCTGGTTTTGAGGCTTGTTGGAATGCATCTGGAAGTGTCTTTTATCTTTCTGGATGTTTATTGTTTCTTTATTTCTTCTCTTCTTAGTCGTTCACAGCTGATTTGTTGTCCTCTTTGGCTGGTGGGAGGTTTGGGGGATTCAGTGGAGTGTCTATTGAGAAGTGTCAAAATGTTCTGTCATCTTTATTTGTTCGTGTATATATAAGCAATTTTCATTTTATCTTTATGAGGCCATTTTGCATGTTATATTCCTGTTAGTCGTTGTGTGTTTTAAGGGTCCTATATTCCTATTGTGCAGCTTTCTTGCTTCCTTGCAAATATCAATATGTTCTGTTAACAAATATTACAGTCGTAAGATAGGTGGATGAGTTTTTCTCAATCAGGGGGACAGATTCTACCTTAACTATTCATGGTGAATTCTATTTCTTTTACTTATTTCGCACTATTGCAACTTTGCGGTTCTATTCAGGACGGGGCCAATTCTATTTGTAATATATCAAAATTTACGACAACAATTAGAAATTTTGAGGACCGGTGGACTAAGGAAAGGCGGAGGAAGGAAGGATAGGATTGTCTGGCCGCTCTTCTTCCAAACTATACTCCTCGGTAGAAGGGGATCGATAAGTAAGAATGAATGTGCTCAAGAGAAAACTAAAGTCGGACTTTTTTTTGGAAAGAAAGAAAGGCGCGTATTTAATTGAACGTAATTGGAATACCATGAAAAGAACGCGGAGGCTTTCAATTTTTTTTCGTGGTACATGACATTCTCAAAATTCGATATGTTTGACAACAAGAGAATTAAGTTGTTATTGATTTGATTTATGGTTTTTTTTCTTCCGTTGGTTAAATTTAATTGTTGTGAGGTTGTTTTTTTTTTAGGTTTTTTTTTTTTTACAGGAGAAATTGGAAATAATCTTGTCTAGATTTCTTATATTTGTTAATCTTAGTAATTACAAGGAATAAGTTAACTAAATCATGTTATCAGTGACTATAAACAGAGAACGAAAACGAGATGTTAGAGTACAAACGAGAGAGTATGTTACTAGGCTGGCTAACAATATTGTTCAGGAAAGCATTCCAGCGTGAAAAGCTAGAGAGAGCTACGAATCCATAAACTCGCATTAGTGATAAATAACCCTGATAAAATGTAATTATTGATATGTAGTAGCCATAGAACTTGGTCACCATTACTATGTCTATTCACCTGTAATAATAAAATCTCAGATTGTGAAGGAAGTGTGCTACAGTAAGTATTATTTTTAAGGAGAAAAGAAAGAAATTTTTGGTGAATTGTTTATGAGATCATTTGGAAAGTATTTGTTTTTTTTTTTTTCAATGTTACGGCCGTATTATCGACGAGGCGAAATTCTCCGTTTAGTATGTCTAACTTGAGACTATTTTATTTTAGTTTCCCTTTTGCCGGTACGCTGACAGGTTGTTCCTCTCGCCATTCAGGCAGGGCCGTCTTAACAGCATTGTGAGGCCTGGGCAAAGCAATGCAAAATGGGCCCCAACCAGCCCTACAAAAACAACGGGAATAAAAAACTAAACTGTCTATAGCATTCAAACATCTAAGATTTAATAATGTTAATGGGTACATTTCAACAAAAATGTTTGTTTACAAAATCATTGTTTAAACATAAACATACATTCTGTCATGTAAAACGAGGATTTATTCAAAACAACCTATTAAAAATATAACATAAGGACTTGACAAAGAACAAACATAAAAAACATATGAACGGATAATTAATTGGTACACCGTACATACGGAGATGGTACAGTATGAATTATTTATTATTATTCAACACAGTCGTTTGCGAAATTTCCTTTGCAGATAATTTTATTTATAATTGGATTGAAGTCAGATGGTCCTACAGGATGTCATTGTCCATGGCACATGAGTGGAAAGCCAGTTCAAACGCTGCCTGCCCACTGAACGGCGAAGATGAGTTTCTTTGTAAGTTTCCATTTTAAATGAATGAACTGTTCCCCTGTACAGTTGGTCCACCATCCATGCAACTTGGAACTCTCTGAGTGCAGATTTTTATTTCAACATTGGGAAACACAGATTTCAAGTTGTCCAAAATTTTTTTCTGTGCTAACGCAGGAAAAGTCTCACAATTTTTTCCTCAAGAACCATGTTCATGTAGTGTTGAGTTGCTTAGAATTCATTTAAATGGTCACCATAATCAAGGTCTGTGTGATACACATAAGCCAGTTTTTCACAACTTTTTTGATTTAGATCATCAGAACCAATGTTTTCAATTGACTGAAGGATGGAAACACAGATTTTCCAATCCATGAATAACTTCTGCACGTTTTGTCAGGTCAGTGTTCAGAGTGTCCAGAACGGGGAAGGAATGTTCTCCACCCTTAAACTTTTTCACTTTTGTTTACAAGTTATATCTTCTTCTGAATCCATCAATAGCAGCACGAAGCGAGCACTGTAAATCCCTTACTATTTCATGCGTCACGTCCGAGAATCGAGCAGCAAAGAAACGCTCGTCTGCACCAGGCCTAAAGACGTACACTTCGCTTTCGTTCATGGTTTCTTCACAATCTGCTCTAAATCCGAATCTAGACACATACTCCTGGCCTTCACTATCACTAAAAATTAGTCTCTAATTTCTTCGAAAGATACGTTTTCCGAGAGACCTCAAGTAGATTCATGGGTGCTAGTATTATGTCCACATCTTTTGATCTGCAGGGACCTTAAACTTGCTTTGATCAATCCTTCGAGAATGGTCGTTTTTCAAAGAATTGTCAGAAATGATCGTTTCAAGGTTCTCCATTTTTCCTTCAATCTTCATCGACTTCTCGCCTTGTGTTTCACTTGCTGGTCTGTGTCCAGCTGATAGTGAATCCAGTGCATGTTTAATATTTCTCGAAAACGCCAGGCAGAATAAGGGGGTTGTTGGTCAACAAATGTGCACGACCACAACTTGATCTTTTTCCTTAAGATGGATGCAATGATCATTCCATCGAAGTGTAGAAGCTGAGAAAAAGGGAATATAGACGCTGACACAAAAGTCAAATGAATATGTACAATCTGTAGACAACACTCTGCCGCTTTTACTCCCACCAAGTTTCAGGCTGTGTCCCAGCAGAGTGGACATAGACGGCCGAACTCAATTCAGTTGTCGGGCAATCCAGTATAGCGTCCAGACATATTTGAGGCATTGTCATACGACCGACCACGGCAGTTTGATAGCGGAATTTTGTTCTCATTCATGAAATCCACAAAAGTGTCTGCTAGATTCTTTGCTTTATGAGAAAAGATAGGAATGAACGTGATGAAACGCTCCACAGACTCACATCCTCGAATGTACCAGACGGTAAATGTTAGTTGATCAATGTGTGAGATGTCTAGACGGGAATCCACACACTTATTGAATAATACTTTGACTCTTTTATTTCTTCCACAATAGCACAAAGAACATGTTGTCCCATTATTTCAATAAATTACTCACAAATGTTTGCCGATAGATACGTTGGGTTACCCTGTCCAGCATTTCCATACAGTTTAAGATGCTCTTCCAAAAATGGTCAAATTCACTCAACAGCTCTAGAATACATAAAAGGATTTCATTTTTTGCTGACCCAATAGTTTGATTATCTCCACGAAATGCCAAACCTCTGGAGGCAAGAAAGCGAATGACAGAAACCTTACGTGTCAACACTATATGCCAATACTCCTGCTCTGAGAGATGATGTTTGATTAATAAAGAATCTAGACATCCAGTTTCTTTATGCCGAATCAAATATGCCGTTATGCACTTCCGATGTTTCTTGTCCATGTTCATGTTCTACAATAAGATTACTGTGTTTCCAGTCATTGAATCTTGATGTAGCAAAGGGAGATTCTTTCTTGGACTTTAGGTGACATGCAAAACAGTGTGACCGCGCTATTTACGGATTATGTGTCCGTGGGTAAGTCGTTAATGATCGGGTCACTTCTGTGTAAATACTGCGTGACAGTTTGCAGGTACAGTATTGCTTTTTACTATCTGACAAGTTAGTTTACTAGCCGTCCACTAGAGATGTTTATTCTTGTACATGTATAACAGGTTTGTTCGTCTCTCGATTGTTGTTATTGTGTACCATTAGTGGTGTACTAATTAAACAGAGCTCTAACTTTGAACTCAACTTGACAACATCTGCATAATTCAGCCGAGTCAAAATAACATAGTTTTATTTACATAAAACATAATGAAACAAATGCAGCTGGTACCAGATCAATTTCTTTCATTTGAAGGTGGTTTCTACATGTACCAGTATTTTTTCCCGTCTCTCTCCATAAGCGTGTGAGATACAAAACAATCTCGTGTGGTTCATGACCTAGGTTACCTTGACCTGCCTTCTTTTACATAACGTTCAGTAAAAGTAGTTGAGCCTCTGTTTTCTTACTTTAAATGTAATATTTCTCCAGCTTCTGACCTTTCAACTGATTTATAGCAGTTCTTCGGTTTCTTCCCCTAACAAAATAAATTTCTAGCTGGGGGACTGAAATAAAATCGAAAGGTACTTACTTCAGTTACTATCTTACTCAGCCTTTTCTCCTAGATCAGAATATAGCGACTGCCGTTATTTTTGTTCTGTGAATGATAGTATTAAACTTTATCACAACCTAACTTCATTTTGAAGATCTTCAAGAATCAAAACTTAGAAACGCCTTGGTTATTCTGCATAGATGAGACCGCTCAAACATGGCTTCTCAACCCACAGGTACAGACACAACCTTCGCCAAGGTCTTCTATCCGGAACTCTCCTTAGGATTTCTTTTTACAAATTTTAGTCAGCTGTCAAGTGGTGTAGGTTCCTGCCACCGTCGCTGGTTTCGATTGGTTCTACTTAAATGTATGAACTTATTTAATTGGGCACGGATAATGCTGGGGTAGTAGGCCTTACTGTCACAACAGTACAAACAAACTTGGGAAGGTGAATAGAGTAGCGATTCGCGTGTTACACACTCGCCATTCCGCAGTTCACGTTTGAACACATTCTTTGATAAATACCTGTGAAATAATGCTGTGAAGACCCAATGCCTAGTATCCGGCCTTTGGCTAGGATCATGTGTCTAGACACAGGGACCGGTACAGTGACATTCTTGTGTCATTAGGTCCTTTGTGTGAGAACACAGAAGATCACTAGGTGACAAATTTTGTCATTGGGTTCTTCTTGTGTTAAGACATGTGGTCTTGACCAGAGCCGGGTTTGGTGCGGGGACAATGCGACCTCATGCGAGGAAAAAATATGCGACCTCATGCGAGGAAAAAAAAAAAAAAAAAAAAAGATAAATACCTTGTCTGAGTTCCCTCTCCTCCGGCTCCGTCGTACACTCTGCGTGAGTTTCAAAATATTGAGTCATAATTCTGACATGATGTCGGCCCACTACGAATCCAGTAATCCACTGTATTAGTATCCTTAATGTTCCATAGCCGGGATCTGTGACGTGAATCCATTACTCCTTTGCCGTTACAGATTTGTGTATTTCCTCTTCTGAAATTTCCCCAGCGGCAGCAGGAACAGGTAATGGTATGTCTGGAACTGAACGATTGGATGCAGGAGTGGATGTAGACGGCGATGATGTATTGTGAGGAGCAGTACTAGTAGCTGACATTGCATCTGGATTGAACCAAGATGTTAACTTTGAAAGTTTGCTCATTTTCTTCTTCTCCTCTGCAGCTCTTGTCCTCTTCTGTGCTCCACTCATAAAAGTACGCTTCACTTCTGCTCAAAGGGTTATCAGCCTCGAACAAAATATAAATATTTTTAAATTTTATTTATAATATATTACCACTATTTATATTATAGTATAAATCTATTTTAAAACGCATATTGGGTAAGATGACGAATTCGTTTGATTTTGAATCCAGGCCTTTCCCGCGAGAGATCGAGTAATTATCTACTCTGCCAAGAGATGTCTTATGAACAATATGGCAGCATCCCAGCATGGGCCCTAAAAACGTGGGGTCCCTGGGCACTGCCCAGTGTGCCCATGCCTTAAGACGGCACTGCATTCAGGCAGATACTCGCCGTCTTAGCCGTTCAGGTTATTCCAGTCCCTGGTCGACGACACTGCTTCAAATGTCTTCGCCAGGGCTCGAATTATTTTAGTCAAGTCCCGGTCGACGACACTGCTTCAAATGTTACCGCTCCTGGCTTGAACCTGGGATCTTCCGATTGCCAGCGCAGTGTGGTAACCACTACACTAGCGCGGCTCCCAAAAGAAATATTTGAATCTCGGATTAGGCGTGTTATGTCAATTATGTGCTTCCTTTGGTCCAGAGCAGCGGCTTTAAAAAATGTTTCCAACCTGTATCATTAAATACAAACATGACATTTACACATTCCACACAATACGAATAATGTGGCCATGATCACTAAATACCCCTAAAGAAATAAAACAAAACAAACATGTGCAACAGCGCCCATCAAACATTTAATAAATTAACTAAAAGGAACAACTGTTTATGACCAGATATTTGTATCTTTAGGTTCACTGGTCTTAATTAGGGAGACATATGTGTGCAGCGTAGGTGGGTTTAGTTGTTGATATCACATTTATGGGAACTGCTCTCATCTTTGTTATGGTTGATGCTACAAAGCTGCTTCCCTTGAGTCTTTCCCTCCTAAGAGCACTTATTCTATCATACAGGGGGTGGTCTGTTAGTCTGTTGAATTTTTCAGCTTGTTGTTGGGTCGTGCTATCTCTTCTATCCTCCATTGACTGGAGGTATGTAATCTTTTTGAGTTCTTATATAGCTGTTTGACTTCATATAGCTACATCTGTAAAATAAACCAAACAATGTTATGTAATTATTAAATAGACTATATCGTAATATAATTGATGATTCAGGAATAAAATGTATGTAATATAATGCACATCATAATAAGGATATAATATGGTTTCACCAGGAAAGATATCTTTTACGGACAACTGACAGAAGGAAAAAGAATAGTTGGGCGACCGTAGCTGAGGTTCAAAGATGTGTGCAAGAAAAACATGCGGGCACTGGACATAAATCCAGCAGCCTGAGAGGATGAAGCTGCCTATCGCACCAAGTGGCGATGCTCCCTTCGGCGCCACTTCAGATTGGACGAAAAGAAGCTCCCACAGAAAGCAGGAGAGAGGACAAAACGTCGAAAGAAATACCAGTTTAAAAAAAGCTGCTGAAGGTTGTCACCTCAGGGGCGCATTCCCATAGTCAGTTATGACTGAAGGGGCTATTGTCAATATTATAATTTATAAAAGTAAATAATGTTACTATAGAATAAGGAAAACTGCTATCAATGGTACCTATACCTTGTAGCGGCATGGCAGCTTGTGTACCTTACAACCCCCAGAGCTATGCCAGTGGGAGTTTTACTCCTGTTAGGTAAACCAAGCTGGACTGGTCTGCGTGGGTAGTGGCCAGACAAAAGCTGGTACCCTGGTCCTTCAGGTTGGGGGTTTTAGCGCAGGGCCGACATCCCTGTCTATGGAAAAAAATCACACATGTTACGGAAACAACAACGAATGGAAAAACATTGATGCCGGACGGACATCAGGAGTCTCAGGCTCGTATGACTGTCAGTGCTGAAAGCCGAAAGTAAGCCATTGGCATGAAAACGGATTCCTCGACTGCTAAACACGAAACTAAAATTGGTTTTTGGAACGTCAGAACTATGAATGAGGTAGGAAAGCTGAGGCAGATCACAGCAGAGATGAAGATCTACAAATTACATATCCTAGGAATAAGTGAGAGCAGATGGACCGGGACGGGAAGAATAAAAACAGCTACAGGGGAAACAGTACTTTACTCTGGTAGAGAGGATGGTCAGCACATCGAAGGTGTAGCCATTATCCTGAAGAAAGGAATGGAAATATCTTTACTGGAATGGAAACCCATCAACAACAGACTGATAAGAACAAGACTGAAAGGGAGATTCACCAACACCACAATTATACAATGCTACGCACCAACAAACGACAGCGTTGAAGAGGTCAAGGATGAGTTCTATTAACAGCTACAAAAGGAAATGGAAACTGCACCTAGGTACGATCTTATTATAGTAATGGGAGACCTTAATGCGAAAGTTGGAACACACAATACTTGTAACGAAAGAGTAATGGGGAAATAAACACCTATGCAGGCCACCAAGAACCACTTTTGTCAGTAGTGAAACGTCGAAAGCTCGCCTGGTTTGGGCATGTAACTCGTCATGACTCCCTTTTGAAAACGATCCTCCAGGGAACAGTCGAAGGTAAACGGAGAAGAGGAAGGCAAAGAAAATACTGTGCTGATAACATCAAAGACTGGACAGGGCACGGTTTTTCCACACTTGTACGCATTGCTGAGGATAGAGAGCAGTGGAGGACCCTGTCTGCTGATCCTTCCACCATGACACCCCTACGACCCATGACGGGTTACGGGTTAAGATGAGATGATGTATGGGAAAATGCGGCAGTGGAACAGTAAATGAGAATGGGGACAAATTAATAAGCTTCTGCAGTATTAACAACATGGTCATTGGAAGAACACTTTTTCCACACAAAGAAGTGCACAAGTTAACGTGGGAATCACCAGACGGACAGGTGTGACGGAATTGCCTCCCCTGCTGTGCAGTAGTGGTCCACCAGTGGCCAAAACTTAAGAGTATCTAATATGGGCTTCTAGGGTCTATACCTTCGCACAAGATTACTCTTAGCAGATATGTAGATAGAAGGGTGATAGAAGGGTAATGACACTTCTATTACAAAGGGAGTCTTCACACGATATTCAGAATAAGCGAGAACAATACTGCTTTGGCTGAGTGTGTTAACTCTGTAATTCTGCCGACGCTTTTGTGAAGGATTTAAGCACTTCTTAAGTTCAGCTTGTTTAAGCCCCCACCCCTGATTTACTCAGTGGAATTCTATTATTTTAGTATAGCTCCGTTTAGAGTGTGTATAGTAATTTGACTGAGACAAACATGCAGTAACTTTAAAATGATTAAATCAAAGTTAAATTTGTAACATTACAAATAACAAAATTTAATAATCACTTTAGGTTTTAACAGTTGAAAAATAATTTGAATAGTTATGGATCAAGAAAAGTTATCGTCACAGTCTTTAGGGAATGTGAGATGTTACAAGAAGTACAAGTGGCAGCATATATTTGAACTTAGCTGCCAATGACGGTTCTGCTCCTTCTTACGGGTTAGCTCTTTTCTCTCTGCTCCCGCTCGTCCCTGATCAAGATTGTCGGGGGGTAGCTCGTTTCCCAGAAATGTCAAGGAGACTCTAACACGTGTGTCATTCGTCTTAAAGCTTGGGCCACTGTTCCCTTCATATTCCAGAGATAGTACTTTCTGCTGGTACCACCAATAACTATGGTAAAAGAATAGAACGAAACGCTCTTCTGAGTATCGCGTTTTCCACCCCATAGTTATGGGTTCCTATTTTCCCATACAACATCCCAATTACTCAGACTTTACCCTCGATGAGAATTAAATTGAATCCCTCGGGATAAGCTTTCTTTACATTTAAATAGAATAGCTTTCATGACATTTTAATGAAAAGGTTAATAATACAGATAGAGTCTGTTTACATATACATCTCCACTGATTAAATAAAAGAGACTTGAATCGGCCCCTTACACGCGTCTGCGGTGTCCTTACTTTAATAAATTCCCTCTCTGACTTCGTGTGTGGTCCTTCAGTTTCCTCAGTCCCGGTTTCCTTTTTCAAAATGTTAGAGATTTTCTGGGCTAAATTTTAAGTCCTGATAAATACTCCAATATAAGGTGTCCGGTATTTTAAGAAGGAATTCTGAATTCTAATTCTTCACTGTAGAGGTCTGGTGTCTTGGCGAGCGATTTCTCAAGTGAAATAGCTTGAGAAAATGCTCAGAGTATATTTCCTGCCTTCCCACGCCTTCGTTTGTTACGAGCTATAAAAAAACTCCAATCATTACAAACACACCGGTAACCGCACATGACCATGTGTTCGAGATGTAGCAATCTTACTTTTATCTAAAGTAATCTTGTCATCCATGTCTGTCTGTAAGTTGTCTCCCCTTTTCCAAGCTTTGGTGATGCGTTCTGCCATGTCTACTCGGTGATTAAGCCGATAGCGCTGACCAATGTACGTGTTAATCTGCCGCGCCTATAGCCAACAAACCTGGGCAGCGCCAAGCAAATGTGTTTAGTATCACCTACAGGAAGTGTCGTATGAATTGATAAAATCAAATATCTGCTACTTAGCAGAAAAATAACGAAGAAAGAAAGAAAGAAAGAAAAGTGCGACAATTGAGAGAAAATAATAAAAATCAGTACCAAAAATGTACCGATACTGCCGGAGTGAACCAAAGATCGATAGGGGCCGCCCCGTTTTGTCCCAACAGGACAGAAACCAGATAGATCACTTAGTGATCAATGGTAGATGGAGACATGCATTACAAGACGTGAAAGTAAGAAGAGGCGCTGATGTGGGACGTGATCATCACCTAGTGGTAGCAAAACTGAAAGTGAAACTAAAAGCTGCTGGACCAGTTGCAGTCAAACAAGAAAGATATAACATCACGAAACTTAAAGACCCCTTCACCAGAAAAGCTTTCGTGGTTGATGTAAAGAGACGATATCAGATTGCCAAAAGCCAGGAAAGAACAGCGACCGATGATGTCGACCAGAAATTCAACACCATCTTAACAATATACAAGGAAAGCAGCGAGTCATGCTTGGGATTCCAGGAAAGAAAGAGACAAGATTGGACAACACCAGAGACGTTAAACATCATAGTGAAGAGAAAGGAAATGAAAAGAAAGAAAACAGAAGCTAAGTCTCCCAGGTTAAAGGAAATATATAGCGAACATTACAGTCAGCTGGACAAAGAAGTAAAACGTCAAACCCGTGCTAACAAAAAGACATTTCTGGATGACCTTGCAAGACAGGCAGAAGAGGCAGCACTGAGAAATGAACAAAGCACAGTTTATAAAATAACTAAAACTGTCAGTGGAAAACGAGGTGCATACCAATATAACGTTAGTAAGAGACAAGCAAGGAAATCTCATCACCACAGCACAGGGGCAGGAAACAAGACGGGCAGAGCATTTCATAGAAACTCTGAACAAGGAACCACCACAGTTGAATGTTCCTGAGGCTGAAAATGATCTAGATGTTAATACAGACATTCTACGAAAGGAAGAAATCATCACGGCAATCAAAGGGTTATAGAATGGAAAAGCTCCTGGCCACGATAACTTAAATGCTGATTTTTTCAAGGCAGGTCCTGAACTAGCAGCAGAACTATTAGAACCACTATTTGTACAAGTCTGCGAAACTGAGACAACACCAGATGACATTGCACTACTCGCACATTCACATCAACACATCCTAGAAAAAAACCGATAGACTGAACAAGTATAGCCAGCAGGTTGGTCTGAACATCAATCTGAAGAAGGCAGAGGTCATGACACTCAATGTGGGCAATCCTGAGCCAATAACAATAAGGAACCAGAAGTTAGAACAGACAGACACATTTACTTACCTTGGATGCATAGTAACACCAGACGGCGGAACAAGCAAGGACATTAACAACAGAATGAATAGAGCGAGAACAGCCTTTGCTAGTCTCAACAACATTTGGAAGTCTTCCCAGTACAGCACAAACACTAAATTAAGACTGTATGAGAGCTGTGTACTTTCTGTGCTTCTCTATGCTGCGGAATGCTGGAGAGTAAACGTCGAAATTGTCCTCCTTCAACACAATCTGCCTAAGGAAAATTCTCCGAATCTTTTGGCCGAATACTATCAGCAACCAAGAACTGCTTATTCGGAGTAACCAGGAGGACAGACACACGATCATAGCTGGCAGACGCTGGAGTTGGGATGGCCACATCCTCAGAAGAGACCCTGATTCCATTACAAGAACAGCTATCTATGGACTCCCGAAGGAAAGCGAAAGAGAGGCGGACCAAAAATAACCTGGCGGAAAACTGTGGAGGCCGAGATGCAAAAAATGAACAAGAGTTGGGGCACTGTACGAAGGATGGCCGCCGACCGAACAAAGTGGAATCAATTTGTTGCTGCCCTACAAGACTTCACAAAGCATGATGGCCACTGACTGCTTTGACGGTCGACGGCTATGAACCTAAGAAGACTAAGAATAAGGAAAAACCATACACATATTGAAAACATTCTAAAAAAACAAAAAATCAAAATTATAACTAAATTATTATTTATAAATCAAAAATACTATAATAAAAATATAGTATAAATATTAACACCAGCCATAAAAACGGTACCAAAAAGGCAATTCCTAATGTTTTTAAAGCAACCAGTAAGGGAGAAAAAGGAGTGTTTACTAAAATAAACCCGACCTTTGACAACACCCAGCCAGCAGTATTTGATTGCGCTACCTGGGTGTCAAGAGCACCTTGATGGTCACGACTGCTTATGAGTGACTGGCTACTGGTTAATGTTGAAGCCCTCCGGAAGATGTCATGCAGACGTTGGCAGAAGCGGTTACCACTTGGTCTTTCAGTTTTCTGAAGTGTGGTTTTATTGTAACTTTTGAAGAAGGATAATGTAGCTTACATTTGAGGACTCGTAAGAAAAGACATTATTCGCGATAGCATCCTTGATGACACCATGTGAATTAGAATCACATAATGTTACGTTCTGCATTGCGCGTTGGTGCTCACCTTGATGAATCACGATTAACCAGCACCAAAAGCGCTTAACTTCAGAAGAGAAACGACACAAAAATATAGCCATTGCGCGAGAGGAATAGATTAAGGAAGTATCAAATACCTTAAGGAAAACACAACAACACAAACCCGCGCACTTTAGCAACATGTGCACCTAGACCGGAAACAATAATCGACCTTTCTCTTTTGGCTATTCAAGGCGCAAGTATTAGATGAAGCGATGAAAATAACTTAATTATTTTAACCCAGGAAGAGTGTGTCTGAATCTGCAATCTAATTTCCCCCCACACACAAAATAAGAGTTTACATTATTTCCTTCTACTGTCAACATCGACAATAACGAGCTGCGGAAAAAAATACTGCGTATGTACTTCAAAGTAAAATTACGCTTCTCACTCGAGATCTATAGATCATTTGACGGGTTTATGTAAAGAAAATGAAGAATACAACGCATATAAATAAGTAATCTCAACTAGATTAAAATCTAGATTAACTAGATCAAATAGATTAGGGCAATAAAAAATACTCCAAATATTCTGATAACTGAAAACAGACTTGATTTTATCAAAGTGAATCCTTAGACAACTGGGTGTTTTAAAATTAGATCCATAGAGCTTGTGGACTGCTTACCGCTGCCTTAGGTGGTCGTTAGAACACTTTTTAGTTGATGATTTATAACATGCTTCCTAAATGTCCGTTTTATGCCAGTTTCTTATCCCTGTAAATTCTTTGCCTCTCACTTCTGAATATTATCTGGCTAACCTGTCTGATTTGCATTCTTCTTTTCTAGTCTATGGGTTGTCCTTTTAGGCAAGGTATGTGTTTCCTGACACATAGACATACCATTAAAATGTACAAGTTATTAACGATTTTGAATATGTATGACGCGGCCCCACGGGCCCTGTTAGGATCTTCCCTGCACTTTTATTTGTGACGTGATCCCCTGATAAAATTCCCAGTATTCTTCTAAAACATCATAATTCCATTACTTGCTTGTTTCTCATTCTAGTTAATCCTTCATCTATGTTTCATGTCCAAGCCTTAAAAACACACTCTAGCATGGTTTTATTTATGAGAGCTTCTATGTTGATCACTCCAGACGTTTTTCCATTTGGCTAGAATGTCTCGTGTTTACGCTAATCTGTACTTTGTTCCTTCATCGTTAATGATAGTTTAAAAGTGCTTGCATTGCATTACATTTTCAGATTTATCCAGTAATTTAAATGGTTCTTACTATAAATTCTTTATTATTTGTCATAGACATTGCATTAAGTCGCTTTTATTTGTTCCAGTCTCTTTTCATCCAGCGCATCGCTGTCATCTGAAAATTTTTATTTTTTATGATCGTTGTAAATTGTTTGAGCTACATGTTGATAAGGATACATTTTTAATATCCAAAATTGATAAGTGCAGTTTGCTGAGTGTAGTTCTAGGGGGTCGCTGAAGAGACAAAGGAAGACTAGTACTAATGAACCCTCAGACAATGCGTTCAAGGCGACTAACATGACGTTTATGTAGGCAACCTCATCATGTAAAAACAGTTGTCACAGAAACAACTGTTGCAAGAAAAGGTGAATGCTTTGTGCAACCTTGCTGCAAGGAGACGAGCTACAATGAGGGCGTCATACTACATAAAGGCGCCAAGGAGAATGATGATGGTGATCATAAGTGCACTTCATTGCCATCACCATTGACCAGTTGTCGACCAACACTAAAAGAATGTGCTTCATAGATTTCAAAAGAGAAGACTGGCGCTATCATGGGGAGGACAGCAAAGACCAAAGGGAGTTTATTACAGTAAGAAGACAAGGGCGATAAATCGATGAACAAAAACGAAATGTGATAAGATGAGCTAGTGCTGCGGTAGAGGTGATATTTATAAAGCTTAAATTTGTGTTCGTATACCTACCTACCTAATCATGGTAAATAGTCAACACCGTGTTTAAGCAGTGTAGAGGTCAGAGTTTAGTTAGGGATAGAGGACTTTGTTGAGGATCATGGCTATTAGATCACGTAGTGGATTTTTTGTGTGCATGTCGAGTTAATGGCGCCATTATACGCGCATGTCATAAATCAGAACGACATGCATTTTAAAAAAATCTTTTTACACCACTCACGAAATTTTATTGTCTTTCCGTTTTTACTTTCAGTTGTCGTCACACATTATAAAAAATTGTCATTTTATCTTGATTTAGGTTTCGAACTTTCGGTTATGAACCAGGCATACAAAGGTATAAGCCAAGTTCAGATCATCGGGCTGTTTAGTTTAGGTCTACCAAAGTCCTTGTCCGCTAGTAGTTTATATCATTTCCCATTGGACGCTTTGTTACGCGCGATACCTTTTGCCTTTGATTTGAATTCAGCGGCTAAACGCAGATGTTGAAATATTACAAAATTTAAAAAGTAACTTTTTCATAATATTAATGTTAGGAATATAAAAATTAGCTGGCCGGATGGCCCATTCTGAGCAGTGAACTAATATGTTCTTAATTTTACAAACGGATAGATAATATTGAAGATAATGACAAAAGACAGTGTTGTTCACATCATCGACAGACTGTATTGAATCTAAAAGTGTCTCTATTTGCACAAAAAACACGACCTCGAGACGCAGGTGTTCAAATCTACTTAGTATGGAAGAGAAGGGATTTTGTGGTGGCTGTGTCTAAAAATAACTTTTAACGACAAAATTGTGGAGGGGAGAGAAAGGTTGGTTCAAAAATCAAGTACATTTTTGTAGAAACAAGTAGAGACGGACAGACTAACAGATAAAAATCCATACTTGACTGAAGCATGACTGAAATGACTTTAGGGTAGGAAATTTGAATTTAAAATAAACCTAGGCAGTGATTGGCCACAGACAATCATATTATTAGCGCTCAGACGCGAAAGTGGGGCCATTCTTCAATAGTTGTTCAGTGATAGACACAGATTTTAAAGTGTGGTGATTTCCATATGAAAGAAAGTGAAAGAAGTTTAGGGACGCCATACTATAGCCAGCAGCTCAGCTGAGTTTTGCTAGCAATTCTGTGTTATTTATTCATAATCTGGTAAGATTGAAATTATTTCTTTATATGTTTTGAATATTGTTTAATGTTCGAGTGATTTGATACTGCCATATCGAAATCTAGCCTTACAAACAAGTAGGGATTTGCTCTAGACCCCCCGCCCAAGTCAGGGTCTAGGGACCAACAATGTACATAAACTCCAGCAAGGGTTAGGCAAGACAGATCAAGTGTTGAGAATAATGAAACATATTACCTATCCTCTTTTAGGGCAGAAAACTAATAAATATTTTTTCAGAATCTATAGTCTGGGAGGATCTATCTGATGTAAAACCACCATGGTAAATGTGCTGTTTGGTCAGAGAGATCTGACCTGTCTGTATGATGTGGTTGTTGTGTCAGTGTTGTGTCCAGACGTGGGTAGAGAATAGATTTTGACACATGGCCCATACTTTGATTGCAGAGCTGTGAGTTTCTGTTGTCAACAAAGCAGTGTCTATTCAGTTGGTGACTTTACTCGAGTGTATCTGTGCAGTACTTGTGACAGAGACCACCATTATTGCCCGCCAGCACGGAGAGGTGGGACCACCAGATTTCAGCACCAGAGCTACAACTACAAGATGAGTGAGCCTCTGGTCTGCTGGACATTCACCAACGCTTTGTAGTTACTAATACCCCCATAAAAATTCCCACCATTTTCTGGACACTGTGTAGTCAATATAGACAGGTGTGATGAGGCCACCCCAACAGCACAAACATTAACTATCCTCCCAAGTAGATGACTACTAGAACATTTTAATAAAACTAACTAGTATAGTACATATATATGTACACTATTGCATTTATGATATAATATTCCATGCATTTCTTTCATAATCTCTAAATCCTTTTAAGTTCTGGTCAATCTAAAAAATTGATCCAGAACAAAATAAATGTAATATAATTCTATCAAAAAATTTTACACACGTGAGTTAGTTCAGTGTATTTTAACATTTATTAATATTATTAGTCTTGTTAAATATCTGTGGGTATATCTATAACCTATTACACCACACTACATATCATAACCCTAGACACTTTACGTAGCTACATTCATTAAAAAAAAAAAAAAATAGTGTGAGGTCGTAGTGGTAGCAAGAAAGGCCTTCTGACAATTCACAACTACATCTTATCTCAGGAGCCTTCACAGCTGGCCTCATACAATTACATTTAGTAATATCACCATCATACAATACCATCAAACACCACTACAGGTGCTATCAGTGGCATTTTGACTTTAGTCTGCATTCATATTATATGTAATTAAAAGTTAGTTGCTTATCCTTTACAGGACGTGGCAATCAACCCCAGCTTTTATTGGCTGTTTGTGATTTTTCTAGGCAATTTTTACGTTCAGTAGTTTGCCATTGCTTTCTGAACGGTACGGCGCTTATACCATTGTTAAAAATCCACACAAAGCGATCTGCCACCAAACCGCCTGCAGCAGGTTTCGAACCTGGTATATCTGGATTATGAAACTGCGTTCATATCCATTAGGCCACAGACGCCGACTATATGTAATTACTGTGCATATATTACCATAAATGTAATAAAACTTTATCACTAGCACTTGTTTAGTCAACACGCAAAAAGGATCTTTTCGAGGACTTCCTTGAATGTGATATGCCCGGACAGTCACGCTTAAGGGTCCAACAGTAATCTGCCATCATGTGGGCATCCCAAAGTCCCTGGTATCTCTCTTCCATTGTTTTTATATCTTGGTGAAATCTTTCACCTTGCTCCTCACTAAAGTCGCCAAGATTCTCTTGAAATAAATGTAAATGGTTATGGAGGTAGTGCAATTTTATGCTCATGTCACATCCAAGTTCACAAAAACTCGACAGCATGTTTCCAACTAATTCAGAATAATTGTCTGCTTTAAAGTTACCCAGAAAGTTTTGCAGTACTAAAACAAATGATGACCAGGCTGTGGACTCTGTTTTGTTCATGGAATCAATAAAATTTGGATCGTTTATTAACTTTCTAATTTGAGGTCCATCAAAAATTCCAGCTTTAAGTTTGTCTATGCTCAATTCTGGAAACTTTCTGCATAAGTAATTAAAACAGGTACCATCTTTGTTCAGTGCCTTAACAAATTGCTTCATCAAGCCACGCTTTATATGTAATGGTGGCAGTAGAACTCTTTTTCGATCAATGAGAGGCTTATTGACAATATTTTTTTCTCCAACTTTAACTCTTTAAGTCCCAACAGCCAGTATACTGTACTTCTCGCTAGACCCATTTGGCCCAATCAACAGTATACTGGCTTTCGTATCTCTTGATCCTTTCTATGGCTCTTTTCTAATTTTGACAACTCAAAAACGCTATTTTCTTAAAGTATAGCCATCCATTTTGTACTTTTGTTATTTATGAATATGAACATTTTAAAAAATTATTTCCAAGCAAAAACAATAAAAACATACTGGGATGGCCATTTTTGTTTGGGCCAAACCCAATTTTTTGCTTGGGACTGAAAGAGTTAAATTCATCCCTCAACGGCCACTGTTTCTTTGTCCAGTGCATATCTTTTGCCCTGCTATCCCACAAACATATAAAGCATGGATATTTGGTGAATCCCATTTGCTGGCCAAGCAAGAAGTTCATCATGTTAAGATCTACACAAACCATCCAGTTATGTTCTAAATACTTCAATGTTTCCAGAACTGTGCTTATTGTAGCATACTCCTCCTTCATTGTAGTAGAATGAGCAATTGGAATTGAGCCATATTTGTTACCATTGTGTAAGAAAACACCCTTCAAACTTCTTTTAGAGCTGTCAATGAAAAGTCGCCACTCATCTGGTGTATAACTTACACCCATTTTGTTAACAACACCTCCTACATTAGTACAAAACACAAGGTTGTTTCCTATACAAAAGAATGGAATAAAACCTTGCTCTCTGCTGCGATAAAATGTAATTTTTGTTTCAGCAGTCAGTAATTTTTTTTCTTCCAATCTTGAAGCCAAAAGTTCTGAAGATTCCTTGGAGAGATATAGATCTCGGATTAGATCATTTAGTTCAAGCTGGTCGAAGCGTTGAGCATCTGAAAAATCATCTTCGAAACCACTATCACTGTCACTTGTCGTTCCACATGCCACTGCTGTCTCATCTTCTAGCAGGGAATCCGAAATCTGACTGAAAGTTGGAATTGGTATGTCATCTCCGTGTGGAACAGGTCGCCTAGCAGAATCTAAATCTGGATATTTCCACTTTTTGTGATTTTTGTCCATTAATTCCTTTAATATTCACAACACAGAAATAACAGTCATCATAATGGTTCTTGGGCTCTCTCCAAACCATTGGAATTCCAAATTTTAAACATTTTCTTTTCCCACAAGTCCACTGTCGCAGGTGTTCAACACATGTTTTGCAAACAATATGAGGAGCCCAAGACTTGTCCTGGTCACCTAGTTTTACTTTAAAGTAAGCAAAGTATGCCTTTTTCACAAAAAACAGTAATATGCTTCCTATGTTCTTCTTTGAAAGTGTACTCTCCACAAATATAACAAAATAAATGCGGTGAAAAAAAACATGCTCTTCTTGAAGATGATGCCATTCTCTGTTAGAAGTGTAATAAAATAAGTAGCATACTAACATGCATGCAGTGGCTTAAAATCTAAAAAAGGCAATTCTGGGAAGATTCTTGGAAAACTGAAACTGAGAGTAAACAAGCAGTTTTCTTTTGTAAAGGACTAGACAGCAATAGTTTTTTTTACATAGCCTTATATAGAAAATATTGTAATAATACAGGGTGACCCAAAAAAAAAACGGCCCTGCGCGCGCACAAAAAGTGCGCGCGCGGGCCCGTTTTTTTTAGTCACCCTGTATTAATGAAATAAAAAAATGTCTGTATCTCAAAAACTAGAGCTGCTACAGACAAGTAAATGTGATATTTGGATTGAGCAGGCCTCATTTATGTACAATCAAGAGTAAAATGTTTGGCACGAAAAAAAAATTTTTTTTTTAGGGCTGTGTTATCTATTGGCACTGGTTTAAGGTAGTCTTTAATCGTTATCAACTTGTCGCTTCTGAAACATGAGGCTGCTTGAAGAATGACATACATTTCCTAATTAGTTATGAATATTTATAACGTCATTGCTTTGCATACGCTTGTAACACGTCTAATATTGACAATCATACTTCGTTAAGAGATAGGACAAGCTCAAATATCTGTCTTTCATGAAAATACACATTCATTTAGTTCACGTATTTACTAGCTGTCCCCACGTAGATCCCAGATGTTTCTGACGAATAAGACAGATTCTTTCTCAGGCATCTCCTCAAGGCGATTAACATGAGGTTGTGTATGGGACTGGCAACCTCATCATGAAAAACACATTGCTACAGCAACCACCCCTACAAGAGCATATACGTCCTGCATCAGTGATTGATCCATGCCTCATAAGGAGCGAAATGAATCATGATGATGATGGCGTCACCGGAAGGTGCAAAATAGATAACATACACTTCTTGTGCGGCTCATTTAAATATATTCCCACCGACGTAACACAACATTATTCATTCTTTTCATTTGCTAGGGAAGCATACACACTTACGCATATGAACATGTACATATACACCTATGTGTGTGCATTTGTGTGTATAAATTATTGTTTAATTTTAGTATTTTCATGTCTCATTATCTTTCTTTGCATAATTACTTGCATATCCATCAGTAACGTGGGTATTAATTCCCTTATTCTTCAGCTGCTATCATATATGCCTGGCATACCTACGTCTTTTGTACAGTCAGAGTCGTGAAGTAGGTCGTTTTTTAGTAGAGCTGGAGTTGGAGTCAGTAAAAAATGTACCGACTCCGACTTTGACGAGACTTAAGTCAAGGCAGATCCACGTTTGTTAAGTCAAGGCAGATCCACGTTTGTTAAGTCAAGGCAGATCCACGTTAGGTTCATGCAAGGGAGGGGACGCTTACAAAATAAAAAATAAATAAAAATTAGTATTAGAACTCCTAAAACTATTTAAATGTTAAAGTACATCCATATTTACATATTGTAGGAAAGTTTCAGTTGCTTCTGATCATAAATAAGTTTTTACCACAATTGGAAATGTGTTGGCACATTTAGAAAAAGGACACAAGAAATGAAAATAAACTATATAAACTGTCAATTTTCCCGTTATTGTTAAAATGAAACTATGCTGCCTCGTGGTGTTTGGCAAAGCAGTCATGTCTGTGCAGGTGTGGTTGATTTGTTATTTTGTATTACTGCATGAATGAATGAATAGTTTAAATGTAGTCTACGAAAGCTACGTATTTATTTATTCAAACACATACCATATTATACATATAACTCAATATAAGTGCATAATTTTATGCCATATCTAGTTTAAAAAAAAACTGTAGTCGGAGTCGGGACTTCAAACATTTCAGGAGTCGGAAAATGTTTTTCCCCGACTCCACAACCCTGCTTTTGCACATAATGTTTCAGTATGAACACGAGAATGAGCGTCCTTTTTTCTCGCATATTAAGTTAGTTGCTTATCCTTTACAGGACGTGGCAATCAACCCCAGCTTTTATTGGCTGTTTGTGATTTTTCTAGACATTTTTTTTTCATTCAGTAGTTTGCCATTGCTTTCTGAACGGTACGGCGCTTATAATAATAATAATAAATTCTTTAAGCGCCAAACACGGCGCATAAGGCAGAAACCAGTGCTCTCCAGGTTGTTCGTTGTGACGCCACTCCTCTTAGCTCTTGCACATTATTTAGGCCCAACGTTCTTCCTTCTCTTATTATTGTTCTTCTGAGTGTTTCTTTTGGTCTTCCTTTTTTCCGCTTACCCTCAGGAACCCAAGTGAGCGCCTGTAGTGGTATTCTGTTGTTTTGCATTCGTAGGACATGACCGATATATGACCATCGTCTTTTCCTTATATAGTCGGAGACATATTTCTGCCTAGAGTCTTCTCTTATTTGTCGATTAGTCTTGAATTCTTTCCAACTGATGTTCATGAGTTTTCTAAGACATTTGTTCTCGAATGTATTCAGCTTGTTCTCCAATGATTTTGTTATTTTCCAACTCTCACAGCCGTATGTTAACACTGAGATAACATTTGAATTAAACAGACGAAGCTTGGTATGTATATTCAATGATCGTAATTTCCAAATGTTAGATAATCTATTGAAGGCGCTAGCTGCCAAAGCAATTCTAGTATGGATTTCTCTTGTTGTGTCACCATCCTGAGTCATTTTACTGCCTAAATAATTGAAACTTTCAACTTTCTGTAGTTTTTCCCCGTTCAAGATGATATCAAAGGTCTCGTTAGAAAAGTTCATAGCTTTAGTTTTAGAGGCATTTATTTGGAGACCAATTTTTAACCGAGAGATGACACAAATTATTTATTGCTTCTTGGGATTGTCTTGGTGTTGAACTTAAGAATGCTACATCATCTGCGAAATCCAGGTCCCCCAGGAATTTTCCATTTGTCCATTTTATACCCAATTGTTCATTGTGGGTATAGTTTCTCATAACCCAATCAATAGCTATTCCAAAAAGTAGTGGTGACATAATACAGCCTTGTTTCACCCCTGTTTCTACTGTAAACCATTCTGTATTCCCTTTATTTGTTCTAACACAACATCTTGCATTGTCATATAGCGCTTTGATTATATTCACATATTTTGTTGGAAAACCATAGATTGTAAGTATCTTCCACAATGATGGGCGGTGTAGACTATCAAAGGCTTTTTGAAAATCGACGAAGGTGATAATAAGTGGCGATTGCCTTTCCACTGATTCTTCTATAATTGTTCTTAGTGTGAATATTTGATCAATACATGATCGTTTCGGCCTGAAACCCGCTTGTTCTTCTCTGATCTTTTCGTCAGCATGCAATTTAAGTCTTTCTAAACATCATGCAACATAATAATTTTCCAGGTACTGATAATAGAGATATACCACGCCAGTTATTACAGTCTGATAGATCACCTTTCTTCGGTAACTTTACAATAATACTGTCTTTCCATTGTTGTGGTGGTTGTTCTTCT
The DNA here is from genome assembly GCA_024509875.1 of Oreohelix idahoensis. Taxonomy (NCBI): domain Eukaryota; kingdom Metazoa; phylum Mollusca; class Gastropoda; order Stylommatophora; family Oreohelicidae; genus Oreohelix; species Oreohelix idahoensis. The sequence continues at coordinate 140,870 of JAMPIV010007918.1, read as the reverse complement.
CTCCATACTTCATTTATAATATCTAAAATTTCTCAAGAGGTTGTTGTCATTAACTGCTTTAATCATTTCCCCCTGAAATTTCGTCAACTCCAGCAGCTTTAAAATTTTTTAATCTTTTAACGGCTTGTTTGATCTCGTCCAGCGTGAATTCATCGCAAGTTATTGGCAAAGTGGTTGTGGATGTTTCATTATTAAAATCAGGTGTTACTGTTGGTGGTGGTCTGTTTAGCACCTCCATGAAGTGCTCAGCCCATCTCTTCATTTGTTCTTTTTCTGTTGGTATTGAATTCCCTAATTTACCTTTAACAGGTGTTTCCATAGCAGTAGGCTGGTGACATAGTTGTTTTGTAATTTGATAAAGGCACCTACTATTACCAGTTCTTGCAGCATTTTCAGCTTCTACGGCCAGTTCATTGATGAAATGTCTTTTATCTCTTCGAGTTTTTGTCTTCACTTCTTTATTTAACAAGTTATAAGTTAGTTTGCAAGATTCAACTGCATTATGTGTACTTGCCGCTAGTAGTTTAAGTTTTGCTGTTTTCCTTTCTTGTATTTTATCCCAAGTATCTTCTCTCATCCATTTTTTCTTTTTATGTACTAGGTATCCGGTGGTCGCTACAGCTGCTTCTGTCATTGCTGTTCTCAGTTGTTCCCATTTAGTATCGATTGTCTTGGTGGTGATATCGTTGTCAATTTTGCCTAAAGCATCGAAATAGTTGTTCATTTTGACATTATATTCCTTCTTTATATCATTTGATTGCAGTCTGTGTACATCTATTCTTCTATTTTTATTCGGTTGGTATAACTTCTTCAGTTTAATTCTCATTTTAGCTATGCAGAGGTTATGATCGCTTCCGATCTCTGCACCTCTGTATGCTCTGACGTCTTGAACTGATGAGCGAAATTTAGCGCTTATGCAGAAGTGATCTATCTGGTTCTTAGTTCTGCCATCAGGTGAATTCCATGTTATCTTGTGGATATTCTTATGTGGAAAGATGGTGTCTGCCACAACGAGGTTTGATATTTCACAAAGTTCTAGAAGTCTTTCGCCATTTTGATTCATACAGCCTATGCCATGAGTACCGAGATATCTTTGTACTCCATCGTTGTTGTCACCTACTTTGGCGTTAAAATCACCCATGACTGCTATTATGTCATGCTTGGGTATTGTGTTGATGGTACTTAGAAGTGCTTCATAGAAGTCATCTTTTGTGGTATCAAGAGCGTCGTTAGTTGGTGCATAACATTGTACAATTGAGAGCTTGAAAAATCGTGTCTGAAATCTAGCTAATATTAGCCTCTCATTGATAGGTACCCAGCTGATAAGCGATGCTGCTGCTTTCTGTGTCATTAGGATGGCTACTCCCTCTGTGTGACGATTATCATTACTACCAGAGTATATAATTTGCTTTTTTTTTTTCTTCTGAAATATATTTTATGCCCTTCCCCGTCCATCTACACTCGCTGACACCCAATAAGTCCAACTTATAATTATCCATTTCTTTAATTACTTCTTCCAATTTTCCGTCTTGATACATAGTTCTTACATTCCAGTATCCAATTTTAGAAATCTCCTTAGCCCCCAAGATATTAGAGTGAGTCATGTTTACTGTCGAGCCTGGTTCTGTTTCGGTAACAATAGCTTGTTTTACGATAGTGAATTGTTAACTCACTGATCAACCCTCCGATCCAACCGACCGATTCAAGGGTTTCGAGGTCAGTTATAGGAAAATATCTACACCACTAGATACTCTGGTGTATCTCTTATTCTATAATTTAACATAACATGGTGATATCCATCGAAATATACACATTCCTGATGTTTTTCTTTCGGCGTCTAAGGTGAGAAACGAATTTCACCTCCATCTTGGAAGGGTAGATAACGGCGCTTATACCATTGTTAAAAATCCACTCAAAGCGATCTGCTACCAAACCGCCTGCAGCAGGTTTCGAACCTGGTATATCTGGATTATGAAACTGCATTCATATCTATTAGGCCACAGACGCATATTACGGCCCATAAATCCACCGTTGATGATGTCTCGTTGTGGGTAAATTGCCCAAAAGCACTTCATGTGTTCTTGTAGTATTAGCTTCTTTAGCGAATTGTTGTACACAATGAGATCGCTGCACTCAATCACAGCCTCACGTAAGTCCACTGTTACGATATCCATCTGTGCGAGCACAGTGGCTATTATTTATGTGTTTCGTTAGACAAACCCGGGAACTGCAATTAAAATAAATTTATTAATTTTCAATATCTGAGTTCAAATTAGGGTCAGAGAAAGAATAAGCCTACTGCACCCTCAAGCATGTCGTAGATGGCGTCCAAAATGTGGTTGTGCATGGGAAGCTGGCAACTTCATCATATAAAACAAATTGCCACATAAACCACAGCTGCAAGAGCATGTGAATGCGTGATGTAGGCAGAGCTGGTTCTATCATTAGGCCAAATAGGCAGCCGCCTAGGGCGCAGACGTCAGACGGGTGCAGACGTCAGACGGGCGTAGAACTGATCTTTGAGGGGCACAGTTTTAAACAGATTAGTTTTTTTTTTTAACCCGTGTAAAAAATACAACTGACAATTTATGTTTTCTACCTTAAGATAAATACCACAACAGAACTATTGAATACTGGTCCTTTAGAAAACTATCAGACCTGGAGAGAACTTGAATTACGCTTATCTAAAGAAAAATCAATTGATGATATTAACCAGCAGAACATAAATTAGGTAAGAGGAAAAATATCTTGGAACGCTTGATTGCTTTTCTCAGTGTTTTTGGAATGCAAAACTTGGCATTCCGTGGTACAACTGAGAAGTGGTACAGTGCTAGCAATGGAAATGTTTTTAAGTTTGTAGAATGTACAGCCTTTTTTGATCCTATCATAAATGAAAATTTTCGCAGAGTTAAAGATCAAGAAACAATGGTTCACTACCTAGAAAAATATATCCAAAATGAGCTTACACAGCTTCTAGCATGTGATATAAAGTAGAAAATTGTAGCACATGGAAACTCAGCCAAATACTACTCAATTATTCTGGACTGCACACCCGATGTTAGCCATAATGAAAAAAAGACAATGGTTGCACGTTTTGTTGACGTAATCAAATTATCAGATAATGAGATGTCTGAGACTGAGATCATAAGAGAACATTTCTTGGGATTTCTTCCACTAAAGGAGAATACAGGTGCGTTTATGACAGAAACTCTTCTAGGACAACTTGAGCAAATGGGATTACCAATTGAGAATCTGCGTGGTCAATGTTATGATAATGGGAGTAACATGAAAGGTAAAGAAAATAGAGTCTTGGATATAAACCCACGTGCTTTTTTGTGCCCTGCAATGCACACTCTTTAAAATTGGTAGTCAATGATGCTTCTAAGTGTTGTCTGGAAGCGACTGGTTTCTTTAGTTTTGTTCAACAGATCTATACGTATTTCTCTACATCGACTCAACGTTGGCTATTTCTAACTAGCCATGTATCAGACTTAGGCATAACTGTTAAGCCATTGAGTGAAAAAAATGGGAGAGTCGGATTGATGCTTTGAAACCACTGCGATATCATCTTGGTACTATATATGATGTTTTAACAGAGATCTTGGGACCCAAAGACGCAGCAACAGAGAATGCAGTCAGCGACCCATAGCTTGACTGCTTGCGTCAGGGTCAGCGAACCAGAGCTGACCAAGACCCTACTCCACCTCTAAGTGGTTGTTGTCGTAGATTTCTGATAGGGGAATTAAGACTTGGGTTGGTCCCTTCTGAATAGATTAAAATGAGTGATAGCCACAGTGAGAGATGATAGTAGAAATAGATTTCCACGAGTGAGATGGTAGAAATTTATAGAGGCTGTCCCGGAAAGCGAGAATCTTCTCTCTCTTCGCCTATCTTCTACAACAGATCCAGAGGAGTCAGACAGTCCATAAACTATATATATTTATATATATGAATGTACCACTCACGTGCACGCACACAAGTGACGACAGTTAGACGCACAGACGTGGGAAAACTATAACAATGATTATATAGATATTTTGGAACGAGCTGACCCGACACACTGATTAAGTTCAAGGGGATTTTTAATTATCAGAAAATTCCATCACAACACATAAAATTACATCAAAAGCATATACAAATAGTCAAAAAAGTCAATAAAAAATGCTAAAAGAATTATAGACCCACAGTATAATCTTATCCTCAAGGTATGCTCACAGTCCTGTTAGAAGAAAGTGATAGCCCCAAGGAATCAAGGATACATTAGAGGTAATCTAATGATTTTCCCCTTTTAAAGGTATGAACAGACTTAGATATTAGTATGATCTATCCTAAGGAGATGGAGGTGAAATTCGTTTCTCACCTTAGACGCCGAAAGAAAAACATCAGGAATGTGTATATTTCGATGGATATCACCATGTTATGTTAAATTATAGAATAAGAGATACACCAGAGTATCTAGTGGTGTAGATATTTTCCTATAACTGACCTCGAAACCCTTGAATCGGTCGGTTGGATCGGAGGGTTGATCAGTGAGTTAACAATTCACTATCGTAAAACAAGCTATTGTTACCGAAACAGAACCAGGCTCGACAGTAAACATGACTCACTCTAATATCTTGGGGGCTAAGGAGATTTCTAAAATTGGATACTGGAATGTAAGAACTATGTATCAAGACGGAAAATTGGAAGAAGTAATTAAAGAAATGGATAATTATAAGTTGGACTTATTGGGTGTCAGCGAGTGTAGATGGACGGGGAAGGGCATAAAATATATTTCAGAAGAAAAAAAGCAAATTATATATACTCTGGTAGTAATGATAATCGTCACACAGAGGGAGTAGCCATCCTAATGACACAGAAAGCAGCAGCATCGCTTATCAGCTGGGTACCTATCAATGAGAGGCTAATATTAGCTAGATTTCAGACACGATTTTTCAAGCTCTCAATTGTACAATGTTATGCACCAACTAACGACGCTCTTGATACCACAAAAGATGACTTCTATGAAGCACTTCTAAGTACCATCAACACAATACCCAAGCATGACATAATAGCAGTCATGGGTGATTTTAACGCCAAAGTAGGTGACAACAACGATGGAGTACAAAGATATCTCGGTACTCATGGCATAGGCTGTATGAATCAAAATGGCGAAAGACTTCTAGAACTTTGTGAAATATCAAACCTCGTTGTGGCAGACACCATCTTTCCACATAAGAATATCCACAAGATAACATGGAATTCACCTGATGGCAGAACTAAGAACCAGATAGATCACTTCTGCATAAGCGCTAAATTTCGCTCATCAGTTCAAGACGTCAGAGCATACAGAGGTGCAGAGATCGGAAGCGATCATAACCTCTGCATAGCTAAAATGAGAATTAAACTGAAGAAGTTATACCAACCGAATAAAAATAGAAGAATAGATGTACACAGACTGCAATCAAATGATATAAAGAAGGAATATAATGTCAAAATGAACAACTATTTCGATGCTTTAGGCAAAATTGACAACGATATCACCACCAAGACAATCGATACTAAATGGGAACAACTGAGAACAGCAATGACAGAAGCAGCTGTAGCGACCACCGGATACCTAGTACATAAAAACTATACCCACAATGAACAATTGGGTATAAAATGGACAAATGGAAAATTCCTGGGGGACCTGGATTTCGCAGATGATGTAGCATTCTTAAGTTCAACACCAAGACAATCCCAAGAAGCAATAAATAATTTGTGTCATCTCTCGGTTAAAATTGGTCTCCAAATAAATGCCTCTAAAACTAAAGCTATGAACTTTTCTAACGAGACCTTTGATATCATCTTGAACGGGGAAAAACTACAGAAAGTTGAAAGTTTCAATTATTTAGGCAGTAAAATGACTCAGGATGGTGACACAACAAGAGAAATCCATACTAGAATTGCTTTGGCAGCTAGCGCCTTCAATAGATTATCTAACATTTGGAAATTACGATCATTGAATATACATACCAAGCTTCGTCTGTTTAATTCAAATGTTATCTCAGTGTTAACATACGGCTGTGAGAGTTGGAAAATAACAAAATCATTGGAGAACAAGCTGAATACATTCGAGAACAAATGTCTTAGAAAACTCATGAACATCAGTTGGAAAGAATTCAAGACTAATCGACAAATAAGAGAAGACTCTAGGCAGAAATATGTCTCCGACTATATAAGGAAAAGACGATGGTCATATATCGGTCATGTCCTACGAATGCAAAACAACAGAATACCACTACAGGCGCTCACTTGGGTTCCTGAGGGTAAGCGGGAAAAAAGGAAGACCAAAAGAAACACTCAGAAGAACAATAATAAGAGAAGGAAGAACGTTGGGCCTAAATAATGTGCAAGAGCTAAGAGGAGTGGCGTCACAACGAACAACCTGGAGAGCACTGGTTTCTGCCTTATGCGCCGTGTTTGGCGCTTAAAGAATTTATTATTATTATTATTATCCTAAGGAAAAGTATCTTGTTGCAACAAAAAAACTTGCATAAAGAAATTACAAAGTGGGTGAAATTTGGTATACCATAAAAGAGTCACTCGTTCCTGCTTTCTCTCGGTTCATTCATCAGGGCCCTGTCTCACACAACTTTACCTACAATCATGCTGCTGTTCGCCGTCTGGCGCACGTTATGACACAATCTGTTTTATCGTTTGATGAAGCGGATACCCAGCTCTGCAGATCTTGGTTTCATCCAATTTGTCAGTGGAGCGTCCTCTTCAGGCGATAATTTTGTTCAGATTTTAAGTTAGTGTCACTTTATCAGTTCAGGTAAAAATTAATTTTCAAGCGGGCTCACAGGATCAGAATCACGAGGTTTCCACTACTTAGGAACAATGTCAGGTTTGTAACTTCGATCAAAAGGTAAAACAATTCTTGGTCACACCACAAGTTGACATAATTTGCGGAACGTTACTGTTTGTAATAGTTTACTTGCCACAAGGGCTGAACTGTACTTAAGCTTTTCTCAGGAAGAATAAAATCTGGCGCAATAGGCCCGTTATGTCATTTCACCTTTAAAGGTCTTGTAAAGATTTTACACCAAGTCTTTTAAGGAAAATGTTTTAGTTCTTCTCAGATATTATTCATCAGTACTTAACGCTGGCAAAGTTTGGGTTAACCCCAGTTTTCTTCACTAAATAGAGGAGAAAAACACATATCAAATAATTATACATACTATGTACTTGTTATAACTTACATTTTAAACTGCAAGCGTACAGCTTGACTTATCATTTAAAACTTCCCGTGAAATAAGTTATATTCATACAATCAATCATCATGAATTAGGAATACATACGTATCCCGTCAATACTCACTGATGTAGCATTTCAGTTATAAGTTAATTTTAAAACATATTCTCGTCTGATTATTTAGCAGTAAAATCAAATTCTTTTATAGCTGCATGATTTTAAGCTAGAAATATAATTTATTCTGCTTTCCACTGAAACACGTCACTAGAAAATAATACAGACTATATTTTAATTCTCTCTGCACAAAAGAACTAGTGAAATATGAAATAAGCGATTTAACACTTTAAACACTTCACAAAATACTAGATATGTAATATATAATATTTACCTCCGCACAGAACTACAGATTAATACCACAAACTAGAATCATTCAATATAATAGTAGTCTAGAACTCGGCAAAATGTGCCCAGAAACTAAAGACTTTTCAATACACAAGATATTCTTCTAGCCTGGCGATCTGTCTATTGCAGATTTAGGAGTACGAATGAAAATCTAGTTTCAAGCTCTGGTTAATATCTTAAACCAGACAAAAGATCCCACTATTTCCAAAAACCCGATTTCTCCCCTTTCCTAACACCTACGTACCTTAGACGCTGGACATAACATGCCAAACGCGTTTTAGACACCTCACGCTATGAAAGCTGGCCGAGAGTGCCGTGACAGAGGAAATTACCAGACAAATGTCTCATTCTGCGCCGTGCAGATGTTGGTTATCACACCTCACGCCGGAGAAACGTTCGTGTCAGGTGAAAATGCTAGACCAAAAGTCTGCTCCTATGTCTGAGTATGAAACATAATCACACATCTCGTCTGACTGTAGCGACTGACACGTTATATAATAACATGCGTGTGCGTTTCTAAATGAGAAAAAAACAGGCGAAAGTTTGAATGGGAAAATAGTAATGTTTATAGTCGCAAACGTACGAATGCGAAAAACACAGGAAGAGGATAAAAGAGCGATAATAAAGTGGAGGAAACGGGTAGAAAAAGAAAGGAAATATAGAAAATTTATTGATCATAATCTCTATGCGACAGTGGTCCTGGAAACAGGCTGCATCACTGCAGTCTGGCTGAGAGAGTAGGGATCGAAGAGGGAAGGCAAACCCGGTCCCAAAAAATGCCGTGCTGAAGTCGGATGTGTCGACCGAAAGGCACAGATATCGCAGCTTCGCTGTAAACAGTCACAACGCAACCAACGTCCTTTTCAGGACGAACGAGGAAGAAGAAGAAGAACAGAGATCTTTAATGACACAAGCCTGAAAGGTTCATCTGGAAATACTTCCCTATTTGAAGCTAAGAACCTTGCTGAAGCAATTTGTAAGCTCAGTTTTGTGGTATCCCTTGCTACATGGTACAGCATTCTTTGTTAAGTCAATCTTACAAGCAAGCAAGCTACTACAAAATACAGAAGCTGATTTAAATTCAAATACAAGCCAATTGCAAGTTACCAAGAATTACCTTGTGGGCTGCAGGTGTGATGATGGTTTTCAACAAGTTTTAATAGATGTTAATGAGATTGCAAAGGTGCTAGAGATGCTACCAAACTTTGAGACAGAACAAGTTAGCAAAAGGAGAAAGAAACGGCAGTTTGAGCATGAGGCCCATGAAGAATCACCGCCAGAACCAAAACAGAAATTCAAAGTACGTTTCAACTATGCTGTCTTAGACATGATCATACAATCTGTTGAATAGAGATTCTAACAGCAACAACAATATAATTCCATATTTGGCTTCCTGTATGACATTAACAGTATCAACAACAAAAATCTACTTAATATTACTTTAGGAATGCAAGGTTTGGTTTTGGTTCGTTTGGTTTGAAGGAATATCTTCATTGTACACGGACTACTCCATCAGTGCTCCGATCTTCTCCTTTAGATCTCACAAGGAGGATCTCAGCACAGTGCACGAACTCCGTAGCACCAGAGAGAATCCCAATGTGTCTATATATGAATCACACATTCTATAAATATTTTTGCGGTGGGTAGATTTCTAATGGAAGGATTTAGACAAATCATTAATGCACAATAGAAAAAAAGATGTTGATGCTGAAGATCTGTGCTGTGAACTTATAGCAGCAGCTCGAAGACTTCCAAAGTTTAAGTCGCCACAAGGAGTACTTCTCTTCATACTACAATAAATACTCCTCGATAATGTGCCTAATGTTTCTGTTGCTCTAAGGATCATTCCCACACTTCTAGTGTCAGTGACAAGTGTTGAACGCAGTTTCTCAAAGCTCAAACTTATAAAAACTTACATAAAAAAAAAAAGGTAAAGGAACCCGTTACACGCCCATTGAGACATATTGGGAATATGGTGTTAGGCCCATATTATCTTGACCGTCGGCACACGAGGGGTGATGTGGTCGGCATCACGCCGGCCGCCTTAACCTTCCCAGAGTAGCTCTGGTACCCATCTGGGGGCTGGGTCGACCCAGGAGCCGTTTGTGGCCTAAAAATTTTCCGCCTCATCTGGGGATCGAACCATAGACCACTGCGCTAGGAAGCCAGTGCACTAACCACTATGCTACCGCGGCTCCATTAAAAACTTACATAAGCTCAACAATATTGCAAAAGAGACTAGTTAGCGTGGCAACTATATCAGTTAAACATGCCAAAGCATCAGCACTTGGTTTGGTTTTTTAAGGACTACAAGTTGCACGCGGACTACAGTGTTCCGATCTCATCCTTTTGATCACACAAGGAGGATCTCAGCAGAGTGCACGAACTCCGTAGCACCGGCGAGAATTCCAATGTGTATATATAGGAATCACACATTCTATAAACATTTTTGTGGTAGGTAGGTTTCTAATTTTTAAATTCAGCACTTAACCTTAAGGAATTGGTGACCAAATTTGCAAAGGAAAAGGCACGCAAAGAGAGCTTTCGATGTGCCCTAAATTGAAACGTTTAAGAGACTTAAATTTTAACATCACAATTCACAAGATTATTCCTAATGATTTTTGTGCTAAAACATTTTGCATTTGAGAAAGATAATCAAACATTGTTGTATTAGTTTTCTGATTTTTATGTTTTCTACAAGACATCTGTTTTTGAAAATAAAAGTTGTAAAGTTTTTTTTTTTGTTTTTTTTTCCTGGTGAAAGAAAGGGGAGGGGGGGGGGGGGGGGGGGGGTGGGGGGTTGGGTGGGGGGGGGGGGGGGAGAGGTGTGGGGGGTGGGGGTGTGAGGCGAGGGTGCAGGAGGTTAGTTAAGCCTAGGGCGTAAAATAGTGTGGCATCGGCACTGGATACAGACTTCCTGGACGGGGACCAGTTACAGTCGTGGTTTTATGCTCTGTAAAGCCAAAAAGACAGATGATGATAATGAGTTCAAGTTAGGTAGAGTATTTAAAACTTTTTTTCCGTTTTTACTTGTCACGAAATCAACACGTTCCAATCTACCTAGATGTAAATGGGTACTTGACCTGCTCTTAAATTATGGAAGAAAATGGTGGCGAGGAAGGTAACTGGGCGCCCCAGATCTCTATGCTAGACATAGTATAGTGAAGTCTCTAACACTTAAATCCCCTACGGCAGTATCTGCTATGGGACTGCATTTACCTTTTATGTCTCCTATTTACGCTATCTCTGGTGTCTTCATGTTTTGTGTTCAATCTGTTAAACGTCTTACGCTAAGACCTCATTATTTGTTGGTTGTCCTGGATAATGGTCGGAGTGGCTACCAGGTATGGAGTCTGCCTCGAATTCTAGAGGTACCGGGTTCGATTCAGAGTTGAGGGAATATAATTTATGGAAATTATTTTTTTTTCAGAACCAGTGGTGCTAATGATATCATACTCACCCCTTTCTCATGGGTAGTGAGATTGAATGCCTAGCCTTCACGGATATGGGCGAAATATTAGGAGGTGCCGTGTGCAAGTTGCACACGTTAAAATCCCATGGTATTTGGAAATCGTAAAGAGTAGGCCATAAAGGCCGCTGTCCTGGCAAAATTTAAAAATTAGAAACTTACCCACCACAATAATATTTATAGAATGTATGATTCATATAAACACACATTGGGATTCTCGCCGGTACTATGGAGTTTGTGCTAAATGATGAGATCCTCCCTGAGTGATCTAAGAGAGGAGATCGGAGCACTGATGAAGTTGATTTCACGTTCTGTTGTGTGCCAGTTAATTGCTCTGCTACGAATCCACACTACTGTTTTTTCCTGAGTTCTATGTGTTTTGATTTCTACCTTTTGGCTGTGTCTTTAATTTTAAAAAATAGAAGTTACATCAGTACTAGTCATTAATCATGAATTAGAGTATAACACGTTGCCTTAATGGCACATGAAAGCAATGGCCAACACATTTATAAGTAAGTGAAACATTCAAATATGAATAATAAGTCGACTCTTCCTGATTTGCAATTATTTGCTCAACCTAATGTCATAGACGAAATCAACTTATGGGACGCTCCTATCCTTTTCCAAAAATGACAACCAGGACAGGGCGTCCGCTACTAAATTCTTTACTCCTTCAATAGCATAACATTTCTGATGGAGTGGGTCAGACTCTAACGTTCGGTTCGCGTTAACCGAAACACCCTAATTGAACGCGAAACCCGATACCTCTCCGTCGCTATCGCTGGACTATCAGCATTAGTGGTTATGAAGCAACGACACGTGCTTCTACTTGACTGCATCACGCGCACCCCATTTATTCGCGAATGTAACTCGCGCTATCTTCGTACTGTCTCGCAACGATAAGACATCCACGAACTTCACTGGTGCGATTTCATTAAACGCACGTCTGAGTGTGCGCCAACTGGCACTCAGAGGGACATTGCAGACCCATACCGTGCAGTCACTTGCTATCGGGGCCTCTGACACACCTTTATGGGTCCTTTTCCTGCGCCTTGGCACCGGACTCTGCGTACCCAATGATGCCTGCCCCGCACCCTCTCGCTGATGCACTTTCTTCTCAGGTGGTGACAGCGCGATCACCTGATCGACAGCCACGGGAACACGGTGCTGTCGGGACACCACTCTAACATCTCCCCTAACGTCATGCACCCCTCGTACATTGCCGACGATCAAGTCGGCGAGAGGATTGTCGAGGACAAATGCGTTCACTCTAATGATATGAACGGGGTGTCCACATTAATACACGCCTGGGGGTAAGACTCAACTTTGCCCCCAAATGTGGTGCACTTCACATTTTTACCTGTGAGGCAGGATTCGTCAATACAGGAACGGCGAACCTCAACTGTAATGCAACCTGTGTCTCTCATCACCGAGACTGGTTTCTTCTCCACCACACCTCTGTGGAGTACTAAATTCCCAGTCTCATGGACCACAGACAGGCACGGTAGTGCATGTCCGCACCGTAACACTACCCTCTCGTCCTAATGAAACAGAGGTCAGCACCCCACGCAGTCCTCGCTATTGACTGTGTCCAACACATACGCGAAATTCGCGTGTTCGATCGGGTCAGCACACACGTCTGCATTATGTCCCTTGCCATTGCACGTTGAACATCGGCGTTCCCTTTTTGATTCGCCACGCGGACTCCTAATAGGACTGCTAACCGGTGACGATCGCGCCTCGGAGTCAGAAGATCGACTCTCTGAGGATCCACTCTTCTGCTTGACCGGTTTCTCTTTATAGTGCCTATCTTCCTTTCGAGACTCATCAAAGCGCACTTGCTTACGCATTTGGTGCTCTTCTCCGTGACAATCGCTACCAGAGTGACGGTTGTTCCACCTCGGCTGGAACCTCTGACGCGTTCTGAAATTATCGTAGTTGCCTCTGACTGGCTGATAGGGCAGGGGTAACCTATTGAATATCTGCCTATGTGAACCTCTGTCTATGTGAACCCTTTTCGCTACCCTAGTGACGTTGCCACGGTTGTCGCTGAACTTTGCCGACCCCCGCGACTAGGGCATCAGACAGCCCGGACCGATTGATGGGCTTGCCCGGATGGGCCAGGACATAAGGGTGGCCCAACTGTGTCATGGAATCAATGTCCTTTGACTGGCGCTCTTGGAAGAATGCTACTAGCTCAGTAGAGGAAGACGACAACACTTTGTCCCGTAGCGATAGATCAACTAAGCCATTATAGTCCATTGTAATCCCTTCCAACTCGATCCATCTATTCAACAGAAGCTTGATCTTAGAGATGAAGTCCTCGAAGTCTTAGTCTGCACTCGGGGTCGCGTTCCTGAACCGTGTACGATATCCGTCTGCCGTCAGACGGAATTTTCTGAGCAGTCGTTCTTTCACCTTCTCGTAATCAGCTCTTTCTTCCACTGGGAGGCTGTAAAAGTCTCCATCGCTGGCCCAACCAATAATGTGGACAACAGAGATGGCCACTCGTCTCTGTTAAGCCTTCCAGGCCACACATTCTGTCCCGAATCTCTCGAGGAAGAAGTCTAAACTATCTATTTTATCATTACAATTCGGTAGCCGTAGCCTAAAGGGACGATGTTACTCCCTCGGAGTCGATTTCTGACCACTCGCACCTACTTCTAGCTTTTTTAGTTCTAATTCAGACGCAATATTCATCTCTTCCAATGCCATTCTCATTCTCTCCACTTCTATCTCTCTATCTTCTTTCATCTTCATCTCCTGTAACTCTCTATCTTCTTTTATCTTCCTGAGTTCTCTTTGCTCCGCACGTAAATCTCTTAAGGCATCCTGGTTCTCTCTTGAGTGGAAATCTGCCTTGGCAAAATCCGACAATTCTTACCCAGTGTAACCACACTCCTTGCCTAGCTTAATAAACTCTTAGCACTCCATAATGTACACTCAATATAAATATCCTATTCTTACTAGAGTTGTAAAAAGTATATAAGTGTTGATCACCTATACCCTCAATAAATCTGAGTGTAAATCTTATCACCGTAATACACCTCCTCAATCTATACTCTCAATAAATCTGTGTATAATTATTCTCACCACAATACACCACCTCAATCTATACTGTCAATAAATGTGTGTATAAATATTCTCACCACAATGCACCACCTCGATCTATACCGTCAATAAGTATGTGTATAAATCTTCTCCCCACAATACACCACCTCAATCTATACTGTCAATAAATATGTGTATAATTATTCTCACCACAATACACCACCTCGATCTATACTCTCAATAAATATGTGTATAAATCTTCCCCCACAATACACCACCTCAATCTATACTCTCAATAAATATGTGTATAAATATTCTCACCACAATACACCACCTCCTTAGGGTCTACTCGCCTAAGTAAATGGTCGAAGGTGACAATATTTTGTCCTCAAATAGTAACTCACTAACCAGGTTCGCTATTATTAACAATAGCAACCAAATGTATCTCTCCTACTTTACAGTAACCGCAGGTTATGTAACAGTCCACAGTATTCAAGGGCACTGATGCACAAGCTGATCAGAAACTAAGCCCTTTTACACTATATCCTAAGAGCACCAATACTAGTGCTGTAGAGTAACAATATGAAAATTACTACTTAGTATGTCCATATGTGGCAAACAAGAACAATGAAAAGATGAGTCAACAAACACTGTGACACCACGAAAACTGCAAGTCACGTCGGATAGGACGATAGACTAAGCTAGAACAGAAGCAGCATGATATGTACACTACGTGACTGAAAACATACAAAAACACAGGATACTCGCTGAACGTATGTACAAGATAGCAAGAAGGACACGTAAGAATACACTACTTAAACACGACGGTAAGGATTACTTAATGTACACGACAACGCATACACGAACCACACGAGCACAACTAACGAATACTGTGCTCGGTTTGTTCAGCAGGGCAGCTACAGGAATTCACATCTGCTACGCTCCAATACTAAAAAAACACAGCCACACCCTACAAAGAATTCAGTCTAATCCAATCTTTTCCCACTTGGAGACCAGAAAGGATTAAACTCGCCACCCTTCCACCCTTGATACGCTAATATACTAATACTAATTGACGCAACAACCATAACACGCAACAATGAAGTGCTGAGAGCTTGAGCACAATCACGCCCAATCAGGATCAGTGAAATCAAAATAATTTCAGATACAAATAGTCAATATTAACTAGTCTATTATATAAATGCAAACAATACACACTAGTAGGAAAATCGTAGAAGAAATTGAGAACAAAAATCAGAAAATATAATACATTGCAATACACAAAAAATGCGCATGCTGCAACTTGAACAGAACACTCCCAGTGATGGGTGCTGTAGCTGGAACCTACCAAAGGGTGCTGTAGTACAAACAACTTCTTCACAGCAATAGGTGTTGTAGCCGGAACAAACCAATGGGTGCTGCAGTTCAAACGGATTCTTCACCGCAATAGGTGCTGTAGCTGGACCAAACCAATGGGTGCTGCAGTAGAAATTCTTCACAGCAGTAGGTGGTCGAATACCATCACCAACCAAGATCTGCTTACTCTGAGCAAGCAAGAGGACATATACACCATCATAGCTGGCAGACGCTGGAGCTAGGTTGGCCATGTCCTCAGAAAAGACCCCGATGCCATCACAAGAACAGCTATGCTATGGACCCCTGAAGGAAAACGAAAGAGAGGCCGACCAAAAACAACTTGGCGGAGGACTGTGGAGGCTGAGATGCAAAGAATGAACCAGATTTGGGGCACTGTACGAAGTATGGCGACCGACCGAGGAAGGTGGAATCAATTTGTTGTTGCCCTACAAGACGCCACCACGCGGGATGGCCACTAACTGCTTTGACGGTCGGCGGCTAAGGATCAAAGAAAGAAGAAGAAAAAAGTAGGTGCTGTAGCTGGAACAAACCAATGAGTCTGCAGTACAAATAGATTCATCACAGCAGTAGGTGTTGTAGCTGGAACAAACCAATAGGTGCTGCAGTTCAAACAAATTCTTCACAGCAGTAGGTGCTGAAGCTGGAACAAACTAATGGGTGCTGTTGCTGATTGGCAATAACAATGGCTGCTGACGCTCTGCTAAGAATCCACACTACTGTTTTTTCCTGAGTTCTATGTGTTTTGTTTTCTACCTTTTGGTTGTGTCTTTAATTCCAGTAATCAGGAGCATTAGTGAATGCTCGTTGATCTAGGGATTTGGTTGGTGAAAATCGGACAGACCTATATTTGGACAATTGATCAGTTCAAAGTTCTTCAAGAAATTGGTGGATTGCACTGGAGTAAGTCAGGATTTTTTGTCCTCCTTAGTAGAGGGGCAATAAGATATATCACACGTTCTAATTGAGATAGCCAAGTTTTGACGGGAAAAAAACATTTATAGAAAAGTTCTGAGGAAAAAAATAAAGGACCTGACATGTGTATGTCTTTATTTGTAATCATTTTTATTATTATTTTTTTTTCTTTTGCTATCAGAAAGGCCATGATGCCAATAGATAACGCTTTTTCTATCTTGATTCTGTAAAAGTGATAGTTTAAAAAAAAAAAAGTGTGCCCGTGTTAACGAATTTGCTGGGGTTAACCTCTTCTTTATTTTGTGTAGCGTTTAGTGGGATTGTTGAATAATATACGCAGATGTGACCTTCTACTGTTATACATTTTTACCGTGGTTTACATCTTCTGTTTCATTTAAATCCTTGAATGGCTTTGTTTATGATTTTAGATTGAATAAACTCGAAGCCATCCACACTGATGAGCAGTTCTTTGGAGAAAATAGAACATTAACTGAATTGATGGGACAACTCAGACCGAAGCGTAAAACAAAGCAATTACCATAAAAAAATATAGAACTGTACCACCTAAGCACTTCTTGAAACCGTGCCCACATAAATGGATCACCAGCTGATGTAACTGAAATAAAAGGCAGCATAATAGTCTGACACCAACAGGTGGTGAAGATATAAAAAGAAACATCAACATTGTAAAGCACCTTCAGTGCAACTGGCAACTGCTGTCAGTCCTGATAACAGAAGCAGGCAATGAATGACAAGGACTGTTTTTCACAGATTCACTGTCAGTGACAACAACATTCGGTAGTCGGAGTCTCATAGACCTAAGAGACTTTCAAACAACACATTGTAAACTGTGTCGACAGGTCAAAATTGTACTCCAGTAGACCCCGGTTCCACTGCCAAATCCCTGGGAATGAAAAGGATGACTGTTACGTACATTTATTACCTAAGGGGGTAGTCTTCGGTCCTGCCAAATGTACGCACCAGTCTTGATGTAGTGATATTATTTGTGCGGTCGAATGATTCGCGCACTGACGTGCACAAAGCAGTGTGTGTTGCTTTGGGACGCACGGGTAACCTAGTTGGGTAGTTTCTGACGTCATGATTTGAAGGGCAACATGGAACTTGTTTATGTCCATGATTGTTATATTATATTTGTATTCAATGGCATGTTTATGGAAAGCCATTTATTCTAGTGATCTGTATTGGTCTTCAGGTCGAAACCAATAGCAGCAATGTCACGTAAGTTATCGCCCCACTTCTTATTTAAAGCTGTATTATAAGGCCGCTCTAATACTAGTCTAGCGGGAATATGTTATTCCTAGAATGGATCTACAGAGTCGTTTGCCTTTAGGATTTGTATCGTAGAAGAAGGATTCCTACGAGTGGAAGAAGTTATTGATTACCTTATGCACATGTTTTAATATGCTGTTACAACAATGCCAGAAGCGTGGCATAGAATGGGAGAGGTTAGTCAACTGGAATCTCTAACCTGTTCGTATTATCGTGTATGACTTTGTTTGAAACTATATGCTATCTAACGTTATGTTTTGGAGAACGTATGGGATTGTGAAGTATGATATGGAAGATTTTATCCTGGAGTATGAATACGTTACCATGATAGACGTCCTTGAGAGAAGGTCAACGGACTTGAATGAGAAGAATATTATACGGTAACAGTTTGTGATCCTTAGTCACTTGAGTCAGAGGACTTTATGGTAGAGAATCTTCAGGAACTTTAAAAGTAATTACCATTATGCTGATGTATGATCTTTGCGCCTGTGACGATGTTAGTCTTGTCCATTCCGTCTGTGTCATGTTGAATAAAATCTATGTACAGTCATCACCGACTTATGTACTGCCAGTACTTGCCCAGTTCACTACTTGTTGAAGTTCGTTGGAAGAATATTGTTGACATTCGTTCATTTTAACCATTCGCGTTTCAAGCTACCTCTTCACCAGTATAAACTATACTCAACCATAAAACGGAGTCAACAGTAATTGGTGTGCCAGTCTGGTTTTGAAATCAAGAATTTCACAGGAAACGTACCCAATACAATTATCATTAATGGAAGATCTGAACTTTCAAGGCGACGACATCTTGGGATCATCTGAAGATCTGAACTTTCAAGGCGACAACATCTTGGGATCATCTCTTAGTCACTATTACGTGCGAGCTGTGGTCTAATACTCAGAACGAAGTATTTTATCCTCAAACGTACATACACGGAGACGAGGCACATTGATTTTTACCTGCACGCGAGTTAAGTATAACGTGTTCTCCTTATACGCTTTATTACTTTTAGCTGTGCCTTCCGTGATATGTCCATATCTATATTTTCCAAGTTATATGTTATATGTTGTTCATTCTTCGTGGGAGGTAGGGAGGTTGATCTGACGAACGAGATCCATCTCTAAGCCAATTCGGGCTCTTCGTCAGACGTTCTGTAGGGCTCGTCTTGTAAGTTTCAATTGAGCGATAATTCCGGTACAAGGCTAGAAACCTTGCCGAAGTTCCGATCGCTAATTGTCCCTTATAATAGTATCTGTTTAGCTGTTCCGTCAAGTTTTTATTGTTGTTCTCGTAGTTATTTTTATTCGTAATTTAGTTTTATGATGAATTTTGTTTGTATTTTGCGTCCATCTCACCTTTCCTGTCGTTCAGAAGGTTAACTAATTTATATTGATTAATTATCATTTTATAAACCAAGAGTACTGTGACTACTTATAAAGCATAATGTATTCACTAGATTATTTCATTAAGCAAGCAAAAGCTCTTCAGATGGCTCCTGATGAAGCAAAATCATTTGCACTTGCAGAATATAGAAAAGCTCAAGAAATAGAAGCCGAACAGAGAAAGTTAGAAACTTTAAGACTAGAAAAACTTCAATTTGAGGCAGATCAAAAACGGATTGATGCTGAGGAACATGAAAAGAAGAGGAAATTTATAGCTGAGGAAGAGGAGAAAAAAAATGAGATTAGCCGCTGAATTAGAAGAGAAACGATTTCAGCGAGAAGCAGAACAGAAGCAAAAGGAGTCTGAAGAAAGACTTAAAATTGAAATGGAACAGAAACAAAAAGAAATGGAAGAAAGAAGATTAATAGCTGAAAAAGAAATGGAAAATAAACAAAAAGAAATGGAAGAGAGGAGATTAATAGCTGAAAAAGAAATGGAAAATAAACAAAAAGAAATGGAAGAGAGGAGATTAATAGCTGAACAAAATGTAAAACGACTTCAGCTTGAGATGGAAGAGAATGAAAAAAAAACGACAGCATGAACTGAAATTAGCAGAGTCAGAATATGAGAGAATTAGGTTAACTCAGGAATCTAATTCTCAGAGAACTTTTGAAAGCCAAACTCCATCCAGACATGATCATTTTAAGGAAATTCACCTTAAATTACAAAAATATAATCCCCCGTCTGATGACGTAATATTCTTCCTAGATAGGTTTGAGGCCACTTGTGGATCTTATAACGTGGATAAAGCGCTATACTGTACATATTTATCCAGATTACTTACAGGGGATGCATTAGCAGTTTATCATACCACCAGCATTGGTGAGAAAAATGACTATAATGCTCTTAGAGCAGCACTTCTGCAAAAATTCCAAATGACAGAAGACGAATATCGTTTAAGATTTCATACATTACTACCTCAATCTAGCAGAAATTTCAATGATTTTCTGTCACAAATACGACTAACACTAGAAAGATGGATTGAATTATCCAAAATTGAAAAGTCATATGAAGGTCTCTTCGATTTACTGATGCGCGATAAGGTACTATCGTCTGTAAATCCTACATTTCTCGCATTTTTGCAAGAACGGAAACCTTTATCTATGAAAAATTTAGAAGAACATGCAAAAAATTTTTGTACTGCTCACCCAACCATGGATCTAAGTAATGCGCAGATTAAGAATGAATTGCCTGTTGCTTTTGCAGCACAACAAAACAATTTTTCACGAAATCGTTTCTTTAGTGCTGACAGGTATGCCAATAAGGGAAATAATTACAATTTTAACAATGATAACTTTTACAAAGGGAAGCAATTTCAACAATCTGCTCCATTTAATGTTTCTTGGAACCAAGCTCACAGATCGCGAGATTTTGGTAACAATAATTTTAAAAATAATCAAGGACATTATAATAAACAAAACTGGAGATCAAAATCTCAGGGTCCACAAAACAGACAAGGTTCTTGGAATAAAAATTTTAAAGAACAGCATAACTTTAATTATACAAACTATCGGACTCATCCAAATTTTAACTCTAGCAGAAACGACAATTATGGCAATTTTAATGCAAATAATCAAAATCGATCGCGCCGACGAGATAGATCGTCGAGTAATACAGGTAGACATTCTAATGTCTCTTTAATTGATACACAGGCTAACATTGAACAGGGTAAAGTAGCTGAAACTCACAATGCTATGTGTTGTTCTCTTGATTGTACCCAAGTCAAAGATTGTTCAGAATGCTCTACTCTTTTCCAGCCCAAGGCGATCACGACGCTGCGTTGCGGACATACCTTGCCTCGTCTACCTGCAGTCTGTACGGCCACTGCTGCGTCAGTACACCAGGGACAGGGCTCTCTTAAGTTTAACAGAGGATTTGTTAACAATATTTCATGCTCTCTTTTATTCGACTCAGGTTGTACCACTGTGGGCGTCCGGACTTCGCTGATCGACCCTAGTTGTGCGACGGGCAGGGTTGTGAAATGTGTGACGTTTGGCGGAACTGTGGAAACATTTCCCACAGCCATTATAACACTTCATACACCATTTTTTTCAGGAAAGATCCAAGCATGTCTTCTTCCGAATCCAATTTGTGATTTAATACTTGGTCGCATACATGGTATTAAAGAGTGTACACCACAGCAAATTGCTGAATGGGAAGAGCGACATATTCAAACTGCAAATGCAGTAGTGACTAGAGCGCAAGCTACTAATATGTCGCATGATACACCTATTGAACCTACAGTTCATACCACTTGTGATGATAATGCTCCTATTTCACGGGAGTTGTGTGCAACATTGCAAAAGAAGGATGATTCATTAAAAAAATTTTTTCAGTATGTTAACAAAAAGAATACAAGCAACAAACTTGCAAAATCTAGACATGACTTTATACTTAAAAATGGGATTTTGGTGAGAGTAATACGGGAAAAGGATTCATCCTTATGTTATCAGATCTTAGTCCCATCCTCTATGAGATCTCGTATATTACGACATGCGCATGACTCGCAATGTGCGGGCCATATGGGTTTTTCGCGTACCAAATCCAGAGTGCTTTCGGCATTCTACTGGCCAGGCATTCATAGGGACATCACTCTCTATTGTCGGTCCTGTTTGATATGTCAGGAAGTTAAGGTACGGGGTCCATTTCATGCGGCTCCTATTCAAGCTGCGGACATCCCGATTAGACCATTTGATAAAATGGCTATAGACATTATTGGTCCGATACTACCATCTGCTAGAGGGCATACGCATATCCTTACGTGCATTGATATGTGCACTCGTTGGCCTGAGGCCATCCCTCTCAAGAACACTTCATCTGCCAGTGTAGCAGAGGCATTGATGTTAATCTTTTCACGCATTGGGTTTCCACGGAAAATCTTGTCGGATCATGGGGTTCAGTTCATTTCTGAATCCATGTCTCAAGTTATGAAGACATTAGGTATAGACAGATCTCTTAGTTCTATTTATCATCCGATGTCAAATGGGTTAATTGAGCGTCTCAATAGGACACTCAAGCAGTTGTTGGGTAAGATGACTCAAGACCATCCCCAAGACTGGGATCGGGTCCTACCCGCTTGTCTCTTTGCGTATCGCGAAGTACAAAATCAAGCCACGGGGTTTTCTCCATTCCAGCTTGTTTTTGGCATGCAACCACGCGGTCCTATGTCGTTAATCCACGACTTATTGGTTGACGAGAATATTGAAGAGGAAACTCAATCCTCTTATGAGTATGTGATCTCTCTGAGAAAGAGAATCATAGATGCTTGTAGACTAGCTACAGCATCATCTGAACAAGCCAAAGAAAAAGCTCGTCTATTTGCAAACAAGTATAGACGTCTTCGCCAGCTCATACCTGGTGATGAAGCTTTTGTCTTACTACCTGCGCATAACATTCGTCTTTTAATTACCTGGAGAGGTCCTATCAGGATCATCTCAAGAATATCCGATGTCGACTACATCGTTGATGTTAATGGTAAACATAAAACCTTCCACATTAACATGTTGAAGGAGTATTACTCACGTCCTGATTATCTACAGTCAGTGTTTCAGGCAACTGACGATCCTACACCTCCTATTCAACACTATTCTAGTTTGTCAGTCATCCAAGAAGAGGAATCTTCTTTCGATGATGTACAACTACCAATACCAGTTGTACCACTCCATTCCACTGAGAAATGGAATGATGTTACGATCTCATCTACTCTTTCGGCTGATCAACGTCAGCAAGTCTCTAATATTCTACACTCGTATGAGGATGTTCTCACTGACATCCCAGGTCATACGTCAGTCATCCAACATGACATTATTCTGACTGACGATACGCCTATTCGAGTTCGCCCATATCCTATTCCTTTACACTTTCGTGATAAGGTTGATAAGGAATTGGATGAGATGCTCCAATTAAATATAATTGAACCATCTTCATCACCATATTCTTCTTCCATGGTAATCATTAGGAAGAAAGACAACAATATACGTCTTTGCGTAGATTACAGAAAATTAAACAAAGTTACAAAATTCGATGCGGAACCATTACCTCTTTTAGATGACTTATTGGAGAGATTATCTCATGCTACATTCTTTTCGAAATTTGACCTTTCAAAGGGATATTGGCAAGTGCCACTCACTCCTAAAGCAAAGCCATTCACCGCTTTCTCGACACCACGGGGTCTTTTTCAATGGAATTTTATGCCATTCGGATTAATGAATGCGCCAGCTACCTTTGTACGCATGATGCGCCTCATATTGTCTCATCGTCCCGATGTCATTACTTATATAGATGACATCTGTCTTTTCAGTGACTCTTGGGATGAACATATTAAGGGTTTAAAATCTTTACTTTCTACCTTACGGGATTATAACTTAACAGCGAAACCTTCAAAGGCTTTTGTCGGTTTTCATGACATCTCATTTCTGGGTCACCGCATAGGTCATGGTTTCATGTATACAGAAGACAGTAACGTCTCTAAAATTTTAAACATCTCAGCACCTAAGACAAAAAAACAAGTTAGGTCGCTTTTAGGACTAATACAGTTCTATTCAAAATTCATCCCTCATTTGTCTACTATAACTGCACCTTTTTCGTCTCTACTGAAGAAAGGCACATCTAATGTAATAAAGTGGTCGCAGGATCACCAAACGGCTTTAGACTATATAAAACAATTTTTTTCAAATGCACCTTTTTTGAGGTTGCCTGACAAAAATCTCACCTTCATTCTCCGCAGTGATGCAAGTTCTTACGCTATTGCTGCAGTTTTGATGCAGGAATATAACGGCACCTTATTTCCGGTTATGTACGTATCCAGAAAGCTCACGCCGAGCGAGACGAAATATTCCGTTCTGGATAAAGAGCTCCTTGCTCTTGTCTGGGCAATCACTAAACTGGATCGTTATCTCCTCGGATCTCACTTTGTGGTGGAGTCTGATCAGAAAGCTCTTACCGCACTGAACACAGGGAACGTTAAGTCATCAAAGTCAGCGCGTTACGCTATAGCGCTTCAACCGTTCCATTTTGAGATACGAGCTACTCCTGGAGTGCAGAATGTGTTCGCAGACTGTCTTTCAAGATGCCCAAGTGAACGTGTCGAAACTAAACCACTTCCAGATGGTGAAACATCCTCACCGAAACATGAATAACTTTGTACATTGTTATTGATACTATATTAACGTTTTCTTAGAACGGGAACAGTGGTACTACAGTAACTTTTTATTAATATGGCAACATTGTTAAGAGCTACAAATATACATTTGTTATTCCTATGGAACATATTACACTACATGGCGTGTGCGAGAATTAAGGAATATATAAATTATATTAATTCAATTTAATATATTTAATTGATTATGGATCACACACAAACTAACTTTCTTAGTTGTCACGTAATGCCTGCATTCACGGGTCTTAGTTATGATATCTCACTTTTAGATCACTAGTCAACCATACTAGTGTTAGGAAAGCATTAAGTGTGTTGATTCTTAGTGTTTAATTTTGCATTGCTTCATTTTTGCACATTGTATTTTCAATTTTTCTGTTTTATTGATTCTCTTGTCATTGATCATCATCAGTGTTGCTGTTCATTTTCATTTTTGAAATCATATGTTTCAAATTTTGTTGAAAACTTAGTTGAATTTTATTATCATCTTTTTTTTATGGTTTGTTTCATTTTCTTTTCAACTTGTTTTACTTCGAATATTACCACATCGTTCCAAAGTAGGTCGATTGTGGATGTGTGCTTTAATGCATACTGTCATTTAGTTATATTGATTTCAATTTAATATTCTTTTCTTAATATGATATAACTTTATGCATTTCATATCTTGTTGTAGTTCTGACTCACCTCTCTCGGGTACTTAGTTCGAAAAAAATTAATAGAATTAATTTTTTTTAAGGGGAGGTGATAAGGTAGCTGTTACGTACATTTATTACCTAAGGGGGTAGTCTTCGGTCCTGCCAAATGTACGCACCAGTCTTGATGTAGTGATATTATTTGTGCGGTCGAATGATTCGCGCACTGACGTGCACAAAGCAGTGTGTGTTGCTTTGGGACGCACGGGTAACCTAGTTGGGTAGTTTCTGACGTCATGATTTGAAGGGCAACATGGAACTTGTTTATGTCCATGATTGTTATATTATATTTGTATTCAATGGCATGTTTATGGAAAGCCATTTATTCTAGTGATCTGTATTGGTCTTCAGGTCGAAACCAATAGCAGCAATGTCACGTAAGTTATCGCCCCACTTCTTATTTAAAGCTGTATTATAAGGCCGCTCTAATACTAGTCTAGCGGGAATATGTTATTCCTAGAATGGATCTACAGAGTCGTTTGCCTTTAGGATTTGTATCGTAGAAGAAGGATTCCTACGAGTGGAAGAAGTTATTGATTACCTTATGCACATGTTTTAATATGCTGTTACAACAATGCCAGAAGCGTGGCATAGAATGGGAGAGGTTAGTCAACTGGAATCTCTAACCTGTTCGTATTATCGTGTATGACTTTGTTTGAAACTATATGCTATCTAACGTTATGTTTTGGAGAACGTATGGGATTGTGAAGTATGATATGGAAGATTTTATCCTGGAGTATGAATACGTTACCATGATAGACGTCCTTGAGAGAAGGTCAACGGACTTGAATGAGAAGAATATTATACGGTAACAGTTTGTGATCCTTAGTCACTTGAGTCAGAGGACTTTATGGTAGAGAATCTTCAGGAACTTTAAAAGTAATTACCATTATGCTGATGTATGATCTTTGCGCCTGTGACGATGTTAGTCTTGTCCATTCCGTCTGTGTCATGTTGAATAAAATCTATGTACAGTCATCATCGACTTATGTACTGCCAGTACTTGCCCAGTTCACTACTTGTTGAAGTTCGTTGGAAGAATATTGTTGACATTCGTTCATTTTAACCATTCGCGTTTCAAGCTACCTCTTCCCCAGTATAAACTGTACTCAACCATAAAACGGAGTCAACAATGACATACTGGCAATGGTGAGTAGAAAACTATATCAAACTGAGTGAAGTCTAACGGATAAAACGTTCCAAAGATTACAGACACAATTTGGAAACAGAATGATGTTTTTCAAAAGTGTATATTACAAAACATGTGTCATCTTCAGTCTCCTCACAGGCTACAGTAGAATGTCATGTCATTTGTTTAATAATCTAAAGATGGGAATTACCTATGAGTGTACCAGTGTCACTGATAAATTGACTGCTTAGTATCAGCTACAGATGCGCTATCATATGTGAAACAGAGAAAACGCATGTGGTCGTCATCAGTATCATTCATTAGCGTTAGGCTCCCTATGGAGGATAGGCCTTCAACAAATGTAAACCACCTCCTCTGTCGCGTTCCATTTGCTCAAGGTCTTTCGATGACTTCCTCGTCATTTTCATTTTTGACCCAAGTTCTCTTCTCCACGTTTTTTTTTCTTGGGGGGGGGGGGGGGGGGGGGGGGGGGGGGGGAGGTGCGCATACCTCTATTACTGTTATCCTCATTATTCCAGAACAACAACTACTGCCTACTATCAAAGGTTTCCTCAATTTGTGCCCAATCCACCATTCATATCTGCTTTTCATATCTTGTTGCACTGCCATCTCTGGTTCTTGTCATCTGTTCCACATTTGTGACCTTCGTATTATTTCAATCCTTCTATTTTTACGCAAGCACCCATTTTTGAAAGAATGTAGCTACTTCGTTGTTGTTGTTGTTGTTCTGCATGCTTCAAAGCCGTACGGTAATCTACCATACATCGTCGTAAAATGCGACTAAGGAAGGTTGTCCATGGGACCGCAACCTCTTCCTGTATAAACATTAAAGCACAAAAGTGTCAAAAACAATGAGAACAAACTCGTGAGTATCAGTCTAGGATAAATGCTTTGTAGATGTCAGAAATCAGAAGTTGACACTGCTTTCTTCGAGAATATTTGACATCTAATGGTCGAAAAAGAGGAGGAAGAAAATGCGAGGTTGTGGCAGGGTTATATATTTTAGTGGTTGCGAGTGTCAATGAGTACGGCTTGCGATCTAGGGTGCCGGGCCATGCGAGGTTATAACTGATCAACGTAGAAAGTAGCATCAAGACGGGCCAACATTATAAAATGGATCTGAAGTCTCCTTTAACACATACGAACATTTTTAATCACATATTCAATGATGCATGGATCATCTTCCACAATGGTATGAAATATATCCTTTCCAATGACACCTTAGTCATATGTACACATATGACTGCCTGGCAAGGCATATACACTTCTATATGGGTTCCAATCAGGAACACTTTTAGAGACACAGCTGATCCATCGAAGGGATATTTAAACAATGCTCATGTCGCTAGGTCAAACAAATCGACGTCATATGCGAAACTACGCATAACGAATATAAAAAGGGTGCCGCATTTGTGAGCACTACAATCATTTCCATTACCACTCACGCGTGGCGTTCAAAAGGTATACGCCACATTGGTAGTTCCGGGGGTCTACCGAAGAGAAAAAAAAAAAAAAAGAACAGGATACTACACACTCAGACATGTTGTAGCAAGCGACTAATATGAGGTTGTACATGGGACTGGAAAAGTTCATCATGTGAAACAAATTACCACGAAAGGCAATGCTGCAGGAGCACGTGAATCCTGTGTGCAGGCTTCCTGCATGGAGCTAGCTGCAGTAGTGGCGCAAATCAAAATGAATTTGTCACATCATTTCATTTTTTGCAGATGTTTAAATGCACGCTTCCTAAGAGAGCAATAGTGTCATAAGAGATTTTGATGTTACTAAATGTATAGACTATCCTGGACAAATAGGTGTATCAGAGGTTACCAGGATAGTGCCAGATAAGAGACTGGTCTTATAAGAAATACCCCCTTCTCTGAAAAGAGCAAGGGTGTATAGACAATCAAGATGGGGTCAAGCTATGTAAGTTCTCAGAGTAGATGATGATGATCTCTGAGTCCCTAACCGCTACCTCTACTGATCCCAAATGATTTAGCTACGGGTCTAGGGGAATGTATTTACTTTATTCAATGATTAATTTCAAACAGAACTTCAACTTAATAAAATTAATTATGCAAGGCTGTATGAAAGTTTATGTACAATTTAATTTTCCTGAACCTCAATCCTTTGGGTCAGGAATTATCAAAATCAAGAAAGTTTATTTACATAATGAAATAAATAATTTGGAAACTCTGTTCCATTTCTTTTAAAGGGTCACTGGAATGACTACACGTACTGTTCCTGATTTTAATATTTATACTGCTACCAGTCCTACACTGCAAGGTCTACTACTGTCATCATCCCACAGTGGTTAAGTTTATTTGGGTGAATGAGTTTGGATGAATCGCCATTGCCTTTCTAAAGGACTTATCTTCAGAATGTTGTTGCTTCAGTTCTTTGAGTAGTAGTCAGGATCACCAAATCTGTGACTCCTGGCTGAGAAGATGGGGTCTATCTCCAGACTTTAGATGGAGCCCTCAACTCCCACACGCTCTTCTTCTCAAGTAACGGCAGCCACGAGGTAAAGTCGTGATATAACCTGAAATAGAAGGACAACCCCTTCCATGTAGAGATCTGCCTCAATAAATTCACCCCTAAACAATATTAAAACCTACCATGGTCAGTCCTTTGTGCTAACAAGTTGCACAAGACCTTGAATTCCATTGTCTATCATCAGTTTTCATGCCATAACTCTTTCTCTGGGTTCATCAAGGCTTGGGTACCTCGTCCATGTTTGGCTTCCATACAATAGTCATGGCAAGTACAATACAGCATGTGACCTGTTGACTACATCATTCTAACCTTCCCTAGATGTTTAGTACATGATCTATGACCAGTGTGTCCCTCCAGAAGAAAATACTACATTAAATCGTTTCTAACACTCACTGTCGTAAATTTGCAAGCACTATACACCAATTTTTCAATTCGAACAAGCCTGCACTTACTACTCACATTCCTACTTAGGTCAGCGTGACACAACACATCTCGTCGTCAGTTACACTTTTGAATAAATATGGCACACATAGCCTGTTTATTTTACAGGTCAATTCTTTAACAAAGTATGCAAATAAAATTATCAATCTTACCCTCAGGTAAACAGGTTCACACACACTCAGGCTGACTGGCTGTAAAATGGTTCTTAGTCCGCTCTACAAGTCCAACCGGCAAAGGCTTGGTCTACAGTCTTTTTGTACACGTCAGCTCAGTGTGATGTTATGATTTCAATGGCGGAAAACTACAGAAGTCTGTTACTATTTATAGAAATACACCTGGCCAATCAGAGAGAAGTTGTCACGAAGTGGTTTTACTTTTATAGAGTGTGCCTGAATGGAAGCAAGACCCTAGTATGAGAAAGTCTGAGAAAATAGAATTTGATGGAAAATGACATGCCTGTGGACAGATGAGACTATTTGCACAAGGGATAGAACCAGGATTTGAATCTCCCCTTGCCGCTTCGTGACTTTTTAGAATGGCTATAGTCTCGCCCTCCTCTGACTCCCTTGACACACAAGGAGATAATGTAACCGCGTATACCGTGAGTTTTCAGATATAGACTATATTAACATAAAATAAATTTTTATAGAAACAGAAGATAAAAGAAAATCTCAACGCAAATGTTTAATTAAACCAGGTTAGCTTCGAAACGCCACGCATTATTTTAGGCCAAGCTTCGCTTCGAAACGCCAAGCATTAATTAGGGTAGCTTCGCTTACGCCAAGCATTGGTCACGTGATTTCCCACCAATGGTTAAGCTCAGTCCTTTTTTTCTTCCCCCGGAATGAACGAGAGATGAAGCCATTTTTTAATCAGTAATGAATTTAGAGCGGTCGAGACAAGACGTAATTCTCTTTGCTCAGTGATATTCTATAGAGGAGATTGACTTCGCACAATTAAAGCAACTGTGTAACTTGAAATGTAGAATGTTATATTTTGTGAATTCACGAGAAACGTAAGTAGTGCTAAGAATTGCATGCAATAACTGTTAGAGTCCACAGTCATAACTGAAACGGAGCTACGCTCGAAAACTGGGTAAAGAATTGTAAACCCAGGCATATATCTGAACCTTTTACCAAGAATGAAGGTCCTTAAGCTGAGAGAAAGTCAAACTAAGGAATACTAATGAATAAGAGAAAGTTTGGCTCTTCATTGAAATGAAGAGATAAGAAAAACGTGAAATCTAGACCACATTAACAAATAAACGAAGGAACACTAGAAGGATAGAGGAGCCACGCCATGTTTTAGCAACTTGAAAAGATTACGAGATGCAATAAGGAATATTGCATCATTAAAATAATGCATTGACTTTTTATGCTTGTTTATTAAATGTCAACATGCTATTATGCAAATTTGGTGTGGTTACCATTTGACTTAACCCAGTTCTTGTTGGAAATTGAATAAACATTTGTTTCATTGAACACAAATGCTGTTGACGAATCATATGTTTGCAGTTAGCCATCATACAAATTATTAAAAGATCATGCCAAAGCTAATCGTTGCAGGTGCAACACAAATAATAACCATATGCTCTAAAAATAAAACATCATAGAGGATTGTCCCCGAACCTGGTAAATTCCTGTAAGTCTGTAGAGAGAAATCATCACCTCTAGCAGGCTAGCTAGTAATCAAAATATAATACTCTCGATTCAAAACAGCAATCCCCACTACCCTACCCGGCCACAATAAGGTGTATAAATACGACCACAAACACCACTATACAGACAACATAGAGTAAGTATAGTAAAGAGTAGAAGCTGATCCAGTGTACAGTAAATATATATATTTATTTACAAAAAAGGCATAAAAATTCAGCATACATCAAAACGTATCAATGGCGTGCGCTGTTGCACGGCCTGAAAACAAAATAACAATTAAATTAAGAGACACTAGAGACAAAAAAACCCCAGTCACATTCACTCTTTCTGTCACCCTGCTGAGGAGCAATAAAAATGGTTAGTGATTAAAACCAACTCTAATTTGGTGGGGCTGTAACTTTAGCCTCCACTCTCTACCATTAATAAGCTTTCTACTGTCTCAGTCCTGGTGACTCTTCCTCAACGAACGGCTACACAGCTTTCTACTTGTTAGGCGATATGCGCCGATAACTACACCACAAGAAATGCTAAAATAATAGAATTGGTTTTTTCGAACGCAGACTCAGTGTCTATCCGTCAAATGGATACTGAACAGACCCTACTGGTCCTGTCTATTGTCTCCCTCCTTCTCTAACTCTCTCTCTCTTGGTCTCAGTGTCTCTCTAACACTCGAGGTCTGATCATGCGGCGTCTCCGGTACTCTCTTCTCTCGTTTCTATCAGGACCTAGGTATGGTAACCCTGTCACCTGTTCCTGATTTTGGTGATGACGATAATCGGATATCAAGCATGAGGGACTTGATTAACTGTAGACGCTTCTCTGCTGCTGAACAAACTTTCCCCTTTCCTCCCACTCCGGATTTAGAGGAAGACACAGCCTTGATTTCTGGCTGTATGAAATTACACCAGTCTCCAACCTCGTGTCGTTGTTGGAGACTATAATAGCGACGAGCTCGGGCTGTATGATAATTAAACCCGTTCCCGCTCCTCACTGCAAAAAAACCGTAGGTTAAGTTTCTTTTGCTTCTGACGATAACTCGAGTCCACTGCCTACTGAGGTATGTCCGTGTGCCGTGGGTAAATTGGTATTTCCAATTTACGCTCCCCCACTGATTCGCCGGGACTCGCTGAAATTAAAAGAAACAGCGACTCATGTACACCCACTCTAAAATCACTTATCTCTAACATATACGATACATAAAATAATTCTATCCACGTGTCACTTCATTCTCACTCCTTCTCTCCCCTTCTCTCGTTCTGCATAACAATACATAAAATAATACTATCTCACGTGGCACTAAAATCACACTCCTCCTCCCCTTCTCTCGTTCTGAAAAACCGATACCTAAAATATTCCGACCCACGTGTCTCTCTATCTAAAATCTGCCAGGTAAAATAAACAAAAAGCCCAGACACCGTCTGACAGGTTACATGGCCGTTACGCAAGGCCGATCACGTGTTCACACATGACAAAATAGGGAAATCCTTTTACCCATTAACACAGGAGTTTCCCTGGCTTACTCCAATTTAAATTAAACCTCGCTGTAGGACTGATTTATTTCCCCAAGCCGTATAATTCACTGATAACATAAGCTCACTGCATTCCTCACATTTAAGGCTCAGAAAAATTAACGTACACACCAAGGATTTCCGAATAAAATTACATTAGAAAATATACAGGAATAAATGGGGGTTTCCCAATATTCTACCATTAGGAGCACACGTGTCTCTCATAACTTCACACTCTCCGATCGACTGCCAAAAAATCCTAAAAAGACTTATGCACACTTTTTACGTTTACATCGTTCTACAAAGATAATAATTAATGGCGCTACCGTTTAAACTTTAAGTTAATGTCTCCCACGAACTTAAATTACGGGCCGAGATTTCTCAAAACCCACTAAGTAAAACGATTAAAAAAAATAGTTACATACCTATTATCGTTTTTTGTTCCCACAATGGAGACGATAATACGAAGTCTTGCGGCTGACACTTATTTCTACATAGAGACCGAATCCCCGTTTTTCTGTCTCATTATATACAAGAGAAAACACCCACGCAATATACTCCTACGTATCTGCTCGGACCAATGGCAGCTCTAGGAAAAATCAATACTAGCCCTTACGCAAATCCCGCGCTGTCCGAATATTTGCGTCACATTACGTGATGGCCACGTGTGTCTGGCGCGTCATACAGGCGTGCCCGAAAATATCGATTTTCGTAAACAATGAAATTTACGGGAATCGCGAAAAATCAGAAGAAAGTAAAACTGGCCGAGTGAAAACTAAACCTACCGACCTAAAACGAACCCATTAAAATTACCTCCTCAAAAATACCGAACACGATATATTCACATGAGAAGAAACAAGGCAAACCTATATAATTACAAAGTGAAGAGAAATGGTGAAAACTCAAACTAGAACCACAGAATCGGGCCTGTTAAAAGACAGAATTACAGTGTAGCATCACAGAAGTCAAAAAGTTAATTTTTTATTCTAGTATTTATGCGATTCTAAGCGTGTCTGTATGATCTGACTCAATTGAATCTTATATATCATAGTTATTTGTAGACCGATTTTAATTATCAAAAGTGATAATTAAACGGCCAATTTTTCTCTATCGTTCTATATAGCTTTCCTTTAGTTCTTCCTTTGCATTCAAATGTGGGTAATTTTTTTGTAATTAAATTGGGCCTTACCCTGATGTGAAAATCTCACTAAATTAAATTTTCTACTACCATAAAAAATTTTTTTATAAGGGAATCTTTATGTGTATATGTTAAGCCATATCAGCGCTATAATTTGAGATATCCCTTTCATTTTAATTATCTTTAGTTATTAAGAAATAAATTATCTACGTTCGGTCAAAAACACAGAATAGGCATTTATTTCTCGTCAACCAAAATTTTCTTACCACTACAAAATATGGAAACGATTTGATTGGTTGTTAAATTTTGTACTATGCTCTTCGATAACTTTTGGGGTGGGCGGTAACTTTTTACTTGTTTCTTATAAAAAAATTCAAATACACTAGATAAATTGTTGGCGGTAAATTTGACTTACCCCTCAGAAAAATTTCAAATACTGTAGTTATTTATAGATTTAAAATTACGATAGTTAGTTTGTTTTTGAGCGGGGAATTTGAGCGTGTTGTCATACGGATTACGGATTCACTTCACTACAAATAGGCACAAATCATTCTCAATAATATAAATTGCGGCCTAGCAACAACAAAAATAAAATAAAAAACTATATTCCTTACATGTAAACTGTATTGCCATTCTGAGTAATCTCAAAGATTGTCGTTACTTTTATTATGTTAAATTATGCCTTTTTGCCGTTTAACTTAGGTACAGGGCCCGTCGGTTATTTTAGAGCGCATGTCAAATATAAACATTATATGGTCTTCGTTAAATAACGTCGTTACATCATTTCCAGCAAAATAACACCAGGTTACGTTTGAGAAACTACATATGTCTCCGCATGTTGTACATTTAATAAACTATACATTCTTATTTGACGCTAATGCGTAGTAAGATATGAAACACTAGAAATACAACAGAGGGTCTTTTTGGTAGAGGGGTTAGAGAGCTTTCCTCTCTCAGTAAAGTTACAGGGTTCCGGCGTCGGAACCTGGTAGAATCACGGTCCAGTCTATCCAACAGTAAAATGAGTACTTAACTTTGCGCTTAAGGTCAGGGAAGGCATAGGCAGCCAGGATGGGATCTGGCCACCCCAACTCATAAAGCTGGACCTAGTATAGTGAAATCTCTTTCACATAACCTCTACGGCAGTAACTACCTGTGTAACTACCTGTACCTTTTTTTAAATAATATAAGAACCTACCTTGTAATTGTGCAGAGTGTCTATACAATTATACCTTAGAGAAGGGGTCTTAACATTTGTTTGCTCATGTACTGCCCCTGTCTGAGCCTCATTTACCCTCATAGTCGCTGTTAGTTGGGAAAAAAGGTAATTTACCATCTTACTGTAGCCCCCTAGAAAGATGGCATAGGTACCTGGGGAAGGGGGAGGGGGGAGTGGCATATGGCCCACGTTAAGAACCCCTGCCCTAGAGCACTTGGTTCTAGTCTGTTTAAAGAATGAACAACACGTGATTCCACTATAAGAATGTTTACAATCATGTCATTTTCGTTCTACTTTGGAACATGAGTTAAAATAGACCTACATAATGACATACAAAACACGTTAAAACAGTATATAACTAGAACCAAAAAAAAATGTATTTCAGATGGAAAAATATAATATTTAACAAAAGGCAGTTCCATAGCTTGTAGTTGCGTATGAGAGTGAGGTGTTCGAGACTTCATTTATTCTACGTCTGAGCTTTATTAGATGGGGTGACAAGTTCCCTTCCTCGCTGATTTGCTTTCCGTAACGGGAGAGCAGAGTCATGTATCCATTTACAGCTGGGTAGACTGGTGCATGACACTACCTGTTGTCAAACTGGATAACTTTGCCTCGAGAAGCAAGGGTTCTAAACGCTCTGCTAAAAACTGTAATAGGAATCTAAATATCTAAGAAAGTATATTAAAATTATCATCTGTTTATTAAAAATAAAAAAAAATTAGTAAATTAAACACGAGAAAGGATAAAGTAAATAAGTAATGGGATATAAAGAGTTATGTTGTTAGGGAATATAAATATAACATTGAATAGACATCCACATTCCCTACTCACCAGAGCCGGATTAACGTAGTAGCACAAGTAGCATATGCTACGGGCCCCGCGCTTTTAGGGGCCCCGCGCCAATAAATATGTACATAATTTTTTGGTCATCTAATACGAGCGTTGATGGGAAGGAGCGAAGCTCCTGACCGGGTTGGAAGGAAAGTCAACTGACCCCCCAGCCTCGCAATGACATGTCATTGGGCCAAAAGAGCTGGAAAGCTCGAGTGCCGCTAGTTAGAGAGAAGAAAAAAAATACGAGCGTTAAACCAATGATCTTGTGATTTATGCTATCTTTAGCGCCTTTTCATTTGGTGTCACGAAATTGTGAGAGAAAGAGCATAAGAGGGTGACTTAGTGTCACTCTTCATTATTTTAATCTTAACTGTTTGCGGACGGAAGCTATTTAAGTGGCGTTGAAAATTTGGTCACATTTGGACGGAAGCCACTTTTTTGGCTCTAGGCGACTGCCCCTCTAATTTTGTTTCGTTCTCTGTGAAATGAATTTGCATTAACAATAAAAACTAGAAATTAGGAAACGGAAACTTCCTGTTTTAATTGAGGTATACGGCGTGCTCGCACTCTCTTTCGATCTTGATTAAAATTTCTTGATTTGTAAGGTTAGAA
Organism: Oreohelix idahoensis; assembly: GCA_024509875.1. Classification (NCBI taxonomy): domain Eukaryota; kingdom Metazoa; phylum Mollusca; class Gastropoda; order Stylommatophora; family Oreohelicidae; genus Oreohelix; species Oreohelix idahoensis. The sequence continues at coordinate 104,801 of JAMPIV010007918.1, read as the reverse complement.
AACTCAAAAAATGAGCAGTAGACACAGAGATATTGGAAGTAATTATGCTTCTGGAAGTGAAAAACGTAAAGCAAAGAAAAAAAAAGAAAGAAGAGATCAACTTGTGATATCAAAAACACGTAAGCTGACAGAATATTTTGATGTTCATGGTGGTGGTACTCTAACCGGTGAAGCTGGAAGTACAGGAACAACTAGTACTAGTGCAGGCTGTGCAGCAGAAAACATACAGCAAAACCCAGTATACACTGAGTCTGAATGTGAAAGAATAAGTGAAACGAAGAAGTACTCTAATTATATTGGTGACTGGCCGAACAATATAGATGACTGTGAGCGTGAATATTGCATATCCAAAGGAAGTGAAAAATGTCAACACGTTGATAGGTGCCTTCTCTTCATCCGTGCGATTGTATGACACTGAAAAGAAAACTCGATACTGTCAGAAGTCTTATTTTACACATATTCATAAACTTACAAACAAGCAGCATGCAAGAAAATGGTTATGCTATTCAGAAAGTAAAGGGCGCTTATTCTGTTTCCCATGCAAGCTTATGAGTTCAGAATGTTCATCAAAGTTTACTGTGGAAGGGTTTAATGACTGGGAAAATGCAAGCAATCTATTGCGTCGACATGAAGAAAGCTCCTCACATAGACAAGCTTTAATTTCACTGTTGATGCGTAAAAACAAAGGTGAACGTGTCGATTCCCATCTTGTGAAACAAATGGACATTCAAGAAAAGTATTGGCACAAACTTCTAGAGCGAATAATTGAAGTTGTGAAGTTTTTAGCAGAACGAGGCCGTTCATTTCGTGGTAGTGATGAAATTGTTGGGTACCCTTATAACGGGAATTACTTAGGGTTGTTAGAATTACTTGCCAAGTTTGACCCTTTTCTGGCAGAGCATATAAGTACTCATGCAAACAAAGGATTTGGACATACATCATATCTATCTAAAAAAACGTGTGAGGAATTCATCAATCTGATTGGATCCAGCATACTGGATCACATTCTCTGTGAAGTGAAGAAATACACGTATTATTCCGTTTCATTGGATTCTACTCCAGATATATCTAATATGGACCAGCTGACTTTGACTCTGCGCTATGTTTTGCCATCTGGACCAGTTGAAAGATTTGTGACATTTTTGGATATGGAAGGTCATAGTGCTGAACAGCTTACTAAAAGTCTACTTAATTTTTTAAAGGCAAATGACATTGATATTAAAGACTGCCGTGGTCAAAGTTATGAGAACGCCAGCAACATGAGTGGCAAGTTTATAGGATTACAAGCACGAATTAATTGATAATGATAATTACTATGCAAATTTAAAATGTATGTGTTCAAATATGTTTGTGTTGTTTTTTTTTTTTGTTTTTTTTTTTTTAAATATAGGGCCCCTTTCTTAACATATGCTACAGGCCCCGCACTAGCTTAATCCGGCCCTGCTACTCACACGCGCACACACAGTTCTTACACTGCGGTGTCGCAACAGATGTCCACTGCTCCCCACCTAACACACCACGGCACATACACATTTGGGCTGTCGGCTATAAGCACCCTATTTCAAGAAGGTATATTATGGACTGATCTCCCCTTGCCAATATGGCGACTAACTTTTGACGGTAGCGATTTTCTACTTTTTTTTTAAGACACCAGTCAGACAGAGAGACCACACTGCTGCCTTGCAGGTAGGCTTGTGACAGTCAAAGGCTAAAGAAGGCAACCCGACATACAGGCCTGTTGCAATTGGATGCGCTGGGCCACAGGCCTAACGAAACAGTGTAACGAACTCCACTTGATGATGACGTCATTAAAAAGTAAGCAAAATGTCGCTTACCCCGTAGAGTTCCGTTAGGCTACACAGAGGCAAAGGGTAAAAATTAAAATTATTACTGAACATCTGGTTCAAAGATGCCCAACATATGCGGAACAGAAAAAGCGCATATGGCCGACACCAGTAGCATTCGTGGAAAAGGTCTACGGCAATGCAAATAGCCTCAAACTGACTATTACTTTCTTTGAATACATTCTAGTAGACGTCTGGGAGTGTACGAAGAAGACGGTGAAGAATATTATTGATTTAAGCGCGTCAGATTGACAACGTAGTTAACACGCTGGTCTCTCGAGGCAAAGGTGTCAGGTTCGACTCACGGTATCGCTACGCTCCAGTCTTCCCAGCTGTAAATTGGTAATTGACTTTGGTCTTGAGTTATTGAAGGAAATAGCAGTGAGGACGGAAACTAGTCACTCCACCTCTTGATTGTCGTAGATTTTCGATAGGAGAATTAAGACTAGGTTTGGTCCCTTCTGAATAGGTTTGAATAGGTGATAGACTCAGTGAGAGTTAGTGAAAGGTAATAGAATTTCCACACACGTGAGATGATAGATTTTGATATAGTGGCTGTCTCTGAAAGCGAAAAGAATTCTTCTCTCTCTCACCTATCTTCTACAACAGTTGTTACAGCGTCAGACAGACTACACCAATATACATATTACGTATATTTCTATCACTCACAGGCACGCACATACACGTGACGACAGGTAAACACACAGAAGTGGGAAAACTATAACAATGATATATATATTATCTAGAACGAGCTGACCAAACACGATTATTAAGTTCAAGAGCGATTTTAATATCAGGAAAAATCGGCTCACAACATCAAAGAAAGTACATCAAGGAAAATACATATACACATAGTCATAAAAAATTCAAGGAAATGTTGCCAGGATGTTTGCCCCGTTATAGTGTTAACTCTAGGTTTAGCCCGGCCCCGTTAAGAGAACAGATGATGGCGCCCGAGTCACAGATACATAGGGTTTGAGTCTAAGAGTTTTCTATGTTTTATCTCGTAATTATATGCACAGAGTTTGAAAAAAAATCTGATTTAACCTAAGACAAAAACACAAGAACTCTAGCCTTAGCAACAAATTATGCAGATTGAAAAAACAAATAGGACAGCAACAGGGTGTCAAAGATATAATAGTGAAAATATCACTCAAACCAGCGTACACTCATTCATTCCGCCTTGGCCTCTCATACAGGTACTCACGACTTTGCTCGCTGCCTCTTGGAACACACTGATTTTAGATTTTCACACAGACTCAAAAAATGCAGTCTTCTGCCAAGAAGTCCCCAGTTCCAAAAGACGTATTTAACTCGGAGTCTCCGGGAACGACTACTTGGGTGTGCAAATTTGTTCAAATGTCTGATTAAGTCACCTAAAATTATTCCAGGCGCGGGAGTTAGCAGAGCACAGTGTCAATAGCGTAGGTTTCTAGGAATGATGAATGTCAGGTCGGTGCCTTCCCTCAGTATAGGATTCCCTTTAGTCACACCACAGATTTGTCCAAAAAAAATATATATATATAGTCGGGAAATGTTAGTTAATACTTGAAGTATTTCGCGCCACCAGGCAGAAAGATTACGTAGAGTTTCTAGAAGAAATTAAGTTCTGGCTCCAAGGTCCAGTATTTATCATTACAGTCTTTGAAAACCCGTTATTGGGATATAGTATTTCTGGCTAACTCGAGTTGCATATGCACTGTTTAGACCAGTGGTACTTAAGAAACCCACGTGGTTCAAAATAAGGACTGTCTATTTCTTCACAAGTATGGAAAGTACTACTAGGTGCTGGTAAAGTTAGGGTCACCCCAAAACTTTCACTGTGTGGAGGAAAAATAACACACATATAATATAATAAACAGAATCTGTACTGGTTATAACTTACATTTAAACTTGCAAGCAGAGAGCTTTGCTTATCATTTAAACTTCCCGTGACGTAAGTTATATTTAAAAAAATCAGCAATCCTCATGAATTAGGAACACGTGCGTATTCCGTCACCATTCATGAGGCTCGATTCTAGAGTTTATACGTTAGTTTCGAAAAATACACTCGACTGAGTATTACCGGTTAAATTAAATTCATAAATAGCTACAATTGCCGTTATAAGCTAGAAATTTAATTTTATTCTGCTTTCCACTGAATGCTTCCCTAGAAAATATAATAGCCTACCACTTTATTTCTCTTCTGCGCTAAAGAAATAGATTAAAATGAATTAAGCGATTTAACACTTTAACACTCACAAAATCTATATATCTATCATATTAATTACCTCAACCACAGAATTACAGGTAGTCGCACAACTTAAGAATAAGATTGCTGAAAATATTTCTGGAAGTCTAGAAGTTCGACAAATTGCTGAAACAAACTGAGATCTTCGCTAACAGCTATTCTGTTTACGAGCAACCTATCTACTGTGAGTCTATGAGCGAGAATGAAATTAAAGTTTCAAACTTGGCCAATATCTAAAAATCAGACAAAGGGCCCAAACTTATTTCGCCAAGCGAAATTATCTCCCCTACTCCCAACATTTACGTCCGCTTAACGCGTGTCGTAACTGTCACCTACTGACCACGATGTACGCGTGTCAGTTTCAAATCCCAGACAGCCTGACTCCAATGCAGGGCAGTTTTCACACTACAGCTGACCATGGCCCACCGTGAGCGCCGTGTCAGTTTGGGATTTTCCAGACAAATGTCTGGATACTGACCGGTGCAGATGTAAAGTATCACACCTCACCGGGACTTATGCCGAGAAGAAGCTCGCGCGCTCGGTGAGAATGTAGACGATTTGCTACGTCCTATGTTCAGCGAACCGACTTATCACGCCTTCTGACGCCCTGCAGCCCTGACATCTACGTAATATCGTCCTAGCGCGATTCTCAGTTTTAGAGAAAGGAAAACAGGTAAAGTTTGCTTATTATATGAAAATAATAATATCAAAACGAATGGATGAAAAATATACAGGAAAAAGGAAATACAGAGATAATAAAAGAGAGAAATCGGGTGAAAGAATAGGAAGAAGATGTAGGAAATTAAATGAATATAAACCCTACGTGACAGAGCCTCCCCCCTTTAAGATATGGAAGCACTCCATGTCTACGTTATGGAGTTTAATTTCCTATAACCGTAGCTTCATGGTGTCTGTCCTCTTCCCTCTCATCTTCCCCCTCCATCTCTGTCCAATTCCTACTCAAGTCCACTCCTCAAAGTTTCCTTCCCCTGGAATGTCTCATATGCGCGCTTGAAAGAGCGTCGCCGCTTCTGACATTTTTGAAAGATTTCCTGTGATAGCGGTGGAATATTCCTGCCACTATCGTCATCTTCGTCAGTTTTGGCGATCGTCAGGAGATGGTCGGAGGTTGGCACTGGTTTTTCCAAGTATCTCTTTAAGAGATTTAAATGGAAAACCTTCTCCTTTCCTTCAATAGAGATCTGGTAGTTAGCCTTAGAAATCTTTTTCAGGACGGTAAACGGCCCTTGCCATCCGATCTTCAGTTGGTTGTTCTCGGTAGGGAGCAACACCAAAACTTTCTCTCCTGCTTCCAGTTCTCTCTCTTCCGCGACTTTCCTGTATCGGTTAGCGTGCTTGGTGCGTGCTCGCTTAAAGTTAGTCGTTGCTAGGTCCCACCCTAGTTTCAACCGTTCCTTTAAAACCGACACATATTTACTGGCTGAGACAACTGTCTCATCAGCCTTCTCGTCTGTCAGAGACTGAAGTAAGGCTTCAAGCGGGCCCTTAATGGGTCTGCCGAATAAGAGTGTAGCTGGCGGAAATCCTGTGGAAGTATGAGGAGATTCTCTGTAGCCAAATAATGCTGCAGGAATACAGAGATCCCAATCTTCAGGTTTCACTTGTGCCAGCTTACTTAGCATCATGGTGAGGATTCCATTAGCACGTTCCACGAGCCCATTTCCGGCCGGAGTATATGGCTTAGTGTGGATGTGCTGGGTCCTCAAGATCTTAACGATCTCATCCATCAACAGGTTTCGGTATGGAGATCCATTATCCGTCAACACTTGCTGAGGGAATCCCAACCGAGTGAAAATCTGCACGAGGGCTTCTGCGACATGCTTGGCATCTGCGCATGTTAGCGGGATAGCTTCTGCCCATAAAGTGCATGTATCGACTAAGGTCAGGATGAACCTGTTCCTTCTTTTAGTCCTTTCGAAAGGCCCTAAAATGTCGATCACAACCCGTTCGAATGGTGTTCCCATTATTGGCATTTCACCCATGTGGACTGGGGGTGTCCGTTGCTTGGGTGGTACACGTTGGCACTGGGCACAGGATTTGACGTACCTGATAATATCAGTGTTTACTCCTGGCCACCAATAATGAGTGGTTATACGTTGGTTTGTGGCGTTCTGTCCCATATGTCCGCTAAAGGGAAGAGAGTGCCCCATTTCTAGGATTTGGCTTCTGTACTGTTTCGGTACTAGGAGCTGGTTGTAACCTTGGTCAGGCTTGCCCGTTCTCCGATAAAGTACGCCATCCTCAGAAAAAATGTCCCCGTGCTGTTTTGGTTCCTTCGCCATGGGCAGTTTCCTAAAGCAGGGTGCCAAGGTAGGGTCCTTGTATTGCGCTTCTTTAAGTTCCATAGGTAACAAATTTGGCGCAGGCTCCCGTTCCTTCTTGGTTTGCCCTCTTGTAGTTACTGCTGCCACAGTCGGCTCTTCCGGTTTCCCAATACACACGTATCTCCCGCCAAGTATGACTGGGTAGATGGGATCATCCATAACAGCCGCTTTGATCACACCTCTGACAAAGTCAGAGTGTATCTCCACCAATGCGATGGGAAGCGCTGTAGGTGCATCACTCTTACGAACTCCACAAAGTTTGACGGTCTCTCCTGTCTCTTGACCGGGTTTAACCAGGTTTCTGGCAACAATGCAATCGTAAGAAAGCCCCGTGTCAAATAAGCAAGAAGTTTGAGAACCGTTCAAACTAACAGAACCTCGCGTTGAGGGTCTATCCCCAACAGGTTGGGAATCACTGTCAATAATTCCGCCTTGCGAGACTGTCAATAAGCATCCGATGCGTTTTGGCTCGGTGTGCTCGGTCTGATCATATGTCCCGTGCTCAGGGATTCTCCCTTTGCCACCTTGTCCTTTCTGGCTACGCTGCCATGTAGGGCGGTCGGGTTGATCAGACTGTTTGGGGTGGTTGGGGTACTTGTTCTTGTAGAACTTGGATTTTTCAGGAGGGGGGTTTTGAGGTCCAGTTTCTCTGTGGTTATTTTGGTTAGAAGCCTGAGAAGATTGCTCTAGGTTATGTTTTCGAAAATGCTCCTCTGTCGGTTTCCGCTTTGTGGCCGGTAGTTCAGCCAGCGCATTGTGATAACGCTCAGACTTTTCCAAAATGTCTTTAAGTTTTTCTGCCCCCTGCTCAGCGAGAAATCTCCGGGTATCAGCAGACAAAGTGTTCTTTATTTGTTCAGTTAGAACAAGTTCCTCAAGACCTTCATAGGTAGAGGGGGGCTGCGAAAGCTCAAGGCACTTTGTTAGATATCCCTTAAGACGAGATGAGAACTGGTGAAAAGTTTCAGAATTCTCTTTCCGGCTGTTGCGAAACAGTTGCAAAAACTTGCGAGCGTTCATTTCAAAGCGCTCCAGTAACGCTTTCTTCAACACATCGTAGTCGTCTTGTTGGCTACTTTCCAGCTTAGAATAAACATCATAAGCAGAACCTTTTAGGGCCTGGGAAAGTTTCATATTCCAACGCGACCTCTCTAACCCGTACAGAGTTGCAATTTTCTCAAATTTTTCTAACCATGTGTCAATCTTCTCATTTGGACAAGGAAAAGATTCAAGAGTGAAAGAAATAGCATTTAGTTGAAGAGATTGAGTGTTAGCAGGGTCAGTTAAGGAAGAATGAGGAGAAGACTCTCCATTGCTGGAGGTAGAGGCAGCACCACGACTTTGGAATTCTAGAGTTTTAAGAGCCAACTCGTGCTGTCTCTGTTTCTCTTTTTCCTCAAGCTGTCTCTCCTCCCTCTCCTTCTCCTGCTGTCTCTCCTTCTCTCTTTCCTCATGCTGCATCCTGCGAATTTCCATTTCCTCATCCATCTTCTTCTGCTCTCTAGCTTCGGCTGCTTCTTTTTCCTCTTTAGCTTCAGCTGCTTTCCTCTCCGCATCATATCTCTCAAGTTCGTCTCTGACAAATGCTTTCGCTTCCTCTCCTTCCAGTCCCTCCTCTCTCGCTTCGTCCCTGAGGAGTTGTCTAAGTTTTGCCCTCTCGGCCATATTATGTCAGTGACTGAGACTGTTGGAGAAAGAAAATAGGAAAAAGAATAACCTGGTTCCTACCACTTACGAGAAAAAAAATTACCAAAAAAATCAAAAGATGATATATTTAACCCTGGGATACCTCCTCCAAAATAAAATCTAACTATCGCTGCTATTATCGGCAATAAAGCACTCAATGCAAAACACGACTACGCCAAATAAATGGTAGTTAAGATTACAACTGAAAAATAAGTTGCTGCAGTGGAAAAGCAAAAGAATATTGCAAAAATTAAAGAGAAAAATAATCCCTTAATTTTTAAAAATCCACTATAAGTTCGCCCCTGAAGTCAGATCGGGTAAGGGAGGGAATTAATCTGGACAAAAAATCCGAAACACACTCCTTAACTTAGTTCAAACGCCGTTCTGCCTCAGTACCCAGTGAATGTTATACACTCACCACTTTACCAGCATTTAGTATTACAATCAGCAGTAAACATATATCCCGACAAAATCAACCTGTAACCAAAATGTATATTATTCAAAGATGCTGTGGAAAAAAAAACTTATTAGTTTGTGTGGTCAGCACGCCCGTAAACAGATCGCTAGTCTAGGGGGTAATATTTTTTTTTAAAAGATACAGTCACAAGACATCACACTCTTACTCTATATCAGAATACAGAATCTTAAGTTCAAAATCCAGATAGACGAGTCCACATTTGTCGTACTCGTCTTCCTATTCTAAGTTCAAAGACCGGAAACGAGCCCTCATTTGTCGTATCGCCTTAGGATTTTGGGTTCAATTCCCGGTAACGAGCGACCATTTGTCGTAGATTTTCGATAGGAGAATTAAGACTAGGTTTGGTCCCTTCTGAATAGGTTTGAATAGGTGATAGACTCAGTGAGAGTTAGTGAAAGGTAATAGAATTTCCACACACGTGAGATGATAGATTTTGATATAGTGGCTGTCTCTGAAAGCGAAAAGAATTCTTCTCTCTCTCACCTATCTTCTACAACAGTTGTTACAGCGTCAGACAGACTACACCAATATACATATTACGTATATTTCTATCACTCACAGGCACGCACATACACGTGACGACAGGTAAACACACAGAAGTGGGAAAACTATAACAATGATATATATATATATATCTAGAACGAGCTGACCAAACACGATTATTAAGTTCAAGAGCGATTTTAATATCAGGAAAAATCGGCTCACAACATCAAAGAAAGTACATCAAGGAAAATACATATACACATAGTCATAAAAAATTCAAGGAAATGTTGCCAGGATGTTTGCCCCGTTATAGTGTTAACTCTAGGTTTAGCCCGGCCCCGTTAAGAGAACAGATGATGGCGCCCGAGTCACAGATACATAGGGTTTGAGTCTAAGAGTTTTCTATGTTTTATCTCGTAATTATATGCACAGAGTTTGAAAAAAAAAATCTGATTTAACCTAAGACAAAAACACAAGAACTCTAGCCTTAGCAACAAATTATGCAGATTGAAAAAAAAATAGGACAGCAACAGGGTGTCAAAGATATAATAGTGAAAATATCACTCAAACCAGCGTACACTCATTCATTCCGCCTTGGCCTCTCATACAGGTACTCACGACTTTGCTCGCTGCCTCTTGGAACACACTGATTTTAGATTTTCACAAAGACTCAAAAAATGCAGTCTTCTGCCAAGAAGTCCCCAGTTCCAAAAGACGTATTTAACTCGGAGTCTCCGGGAACGACTACTTGGGTGTGCAAATTTGTTCAAATGTCTGATTAAGTCACCTAAAATTATTCCAGGCGCGGGAGTTAGCAGAGCACAGTGTCAATAGCGTAGGTTTCTAGGAATGATGAATGTCAGGTCGGTGCCTTCCCTCAGTATAGGATTCACTTTAGTCACACCACAGATTTGTCCAAAAAAAAATATATATATAGTCGGGAAATGTTAGTTAATACTTGAAGTATTTCGCGCCACCAGGCAGAAAGATTACGTAGAGTTTCTAGAAGAAATTAAGATCTGGCTCCAAGGTCCAGTATTTATCATTACAGTCTTTGAAAACCCGTTATTGGGATATAGTATTTCTGGCTAACTCGAGTTGCATATGCACTGTTTAGACCAGTGGTACTTAAGAAACCCACGTGGTTCAAAATAAGGACTGTCTATTTCTTCACAAGTATGGAAAGTACTACTAGGTGCTGGTAAAGTTAGGGTCACCCCAAAACTTTCACTGTGTGGAGGAAAAATAACACATATAATATAATAAACAGAATCTGTACTGGTTATAACTTACATTTAAACTTGCAAGCAGAGAGCTTTGCTTATCATTTAAACTTCCCGTGACGTAAGTTATATTTAAAAAATCAGCAATCCTCATGAATTAGGAACACGTGCGTATTCCGTCACCATTCATGAGGCTCGATTCTAGAGTTTATACGTTAGTTTCGAAAAATACACTCGACTGAGTATTACCGGTTAAATTAAATTCATAAATAGCTACAATTGCCGTTATAAGCTAGAAATTTAATTTTATTCTGCTTTCCACTGAATGCTTCCCTAGAAAATATAATAGCCTACCACTTTATTTCTCTTCTGCGCTAAAGAAATAGATTAAAATGAATTAAGCGATTTAACACTTTAACACTCACAAAATCTATATATCTATCATATTAATTACCTCAACCACAGAATTACAGGTAGTCGCACAACTTAAGAATAAGATTGCTGAAAATATTTCTGGAAGTCTAGAAGTTCGACAAATTGCCGAAACAAACTGAGATCTTCGCTAACAGCTATTCTGTTTACGAGCAACCTATCTACTGTGAGTCTATGAGCGAGAATGAAATTAAAGTTTCAAACTTGGCCAATATCTAAAAATCAGACAAAGGGCCCAAACTTATTTCGCCAAGCGAAATTATCTCCCCTACTCCCAACATTTACGTCCGCTTAACGCGTGTCGTAACTGTCACCTACTGACCACGATGTACGCGTGTCAGTTTCAAATCCCAGACAGCCTGACTCCAATGCAGGGCAGTTTTCACACTACAGCTGACCATGGCCCACCGTGAGCGCCGTGTCAGTTTGGGATTTTCCAGACAAATGTCTGGATACTGACCGGTGCAGATGTAAAGTATCACACCTCACCGGGACTTATGCCGAGAAGAAGCTCGCGCGCTCGGTGAGAATGTAGACGATTTGCTACGTCCTATGTTCAGCGAACCGACTTATCACGCCTTCTGACGCCCTGCAGCCCTGACATCTACGTAATATCGTCCTAGCGCGATTCTCAGTTTTAGAGAAAGGAAAACAGGTAAAGTTTGCGAATTATATGAAAATAATAATATCAAAACGAATGGATGAAAAATATACAGGAAAAAGGAAATACAGAGATAATAAAAGAGAGAAATCGGGTGAAAGAATAGGAAGAAGATGTAGGAAATTAAATGAATATAAACCCTACGTGACATTGATGCTGTACCCAGAATAGTTAAATCTCTAACACTTCATTCCCCTGCGGCTGTATCTGCAATGGAACTACCGTTTTTAAAGTATTGACTTGTGAAGTAATCATCTCGATAACCGAGAAAAAAATCCTCTTACTGCCTCCTTCTGGTAAAGTATAATATTATAGACACACATTTTTCATCATTCATCATCATTTTCTTGTCTCTCCTTATAGATGATTGAGCTATCGCTGCCGCTGGTGCCGTTACAGGAAGCGTGGGCCACGCATCCACATGCTTCTGCAGCGGGGGTTTATGTAGAATTTTCTTTTACATGATGAGGTTGCTAGCCTCATGGACAACCTGACACTAGTCACCTTGTACGACATGTCTAAGGGAGAAGTGTCCTAATCTCTCTGTATCTCCGCCTTGAGACCCCACGCCCCCGCCCCCGGCACTACGCTTGACACTCGGTGCTATAATTCTTCGAATAATATTACAAGAATTTTGTTTTCAAGTTTGAAACCGGCGATCGTTTTGAGGTTCTCTTTATTATTCCTCGCATCAACAGCCTTACATTCACAAGTCACAAAGCTTCTGCATAGTATTTTAATCTTTATTATTCTAACCATTATTTCTATTTAGAGTCGTGTAGAAATTCAATTGCACTCTTGCGCAAGTCGAAAAGTCTGAAAAATCATGAAGCCCTTTATATTCAAGCAGTGAACATCAGTTAAATAAAATGGTAGTTTACAATTGTATTCGTTAGCTAAAGGTACTACATTTTAAAAGAATAAATCTTGATAATTGAAAAAAAAAAAATAATTCGTAAACATTTTGGAAATGACAATACCTGAAAGAAATCATTTTTACTTTTATTAAAAGTTTGCTGAATGTTTTTGACAATTAGACATATTTTTTCATCATTTATTAAATAATAAATGAAAACTGGCAATTTTTAAACGTAGACGTCTGCTACAAATCAATCCATTGAATATTCTCCAAAAATATCTGGCCAAGTTTTGCTTTGTTTTGTTTTTAATTGTGTGTGTTCTGGTTAATATTTCGTTTGAATTAATGAGAAATATTGTGTGAGTCTAATGTATAGTCTTTCATTTGTTGATGCTTTTATTGTCAAGAGTTTAATTTAATTTTTTTTTAAACCCCTTACGGTTCTCGAGATAAAGTTACGTCAAAATATATAAGTAGCTCTACTTTTCGTGGATTGATCTTCGTTGTGCTTTTCTCAACGTTGAATTCAGAATCTGTACTTTAGCCTCATTTTTTTTAAAAATCGGAACACGTTTCCCTGAATTATCTGGCCTCACTGTGAAGCTTGTATTCTTTACGATACTAGTGGATCCAGGACTCCTATAAGCCGCACTAGCTATTGGCGAGTCATATTTATATTGATTATTAACCAGTTTAAATATGCGACTATTTTGTGTTCTCCACCTTGTCTGTATTTTAGTTCATAAACATTCTATTTGTGATAAGGAGACGGATTCCGTGGAATTAGCAGTACCATTTACTCCAGTAGATCAAAGTGGGCAGGGCAGCACACGTTCTAGGACGACGAATTTCAAGACTGAAACAATATGTCCCATGCAACAAGTGGTGCACATATTTGAAGCAGCAAATGCACACACTTCCTATGCAGGCCAGCTACAAAGTGTTCTACTGACATTTTAACTCCCTCTCAACAATACTTTGAGCGCCTGCGTCGAGGGATGCCACTGTGCTAAATTGAAGCATTCACTCTTTGAATCTGAACTGCTGCAATCATTGGACTATGACGAGCCAGTTGACTTCCTTCGCTGAGTAGACAGAACGAACGACACTGCTGAGTTTGTGACTTGTTTCCATCTGTTGGTGAAAAACCGCAAAGCAAATCACAAAATGACTAAGTAGTTCCTTGGGGAGTGGGTGGGTGTCTCAGATTTAATACAATTACTGCTCATTCAAGCATGTCACATGAGGCTACTAATACGAGATTTAGCGTGGGGCTGGCAACCTCACCCCTTAAAACAAAATGCTATAGAAAACACCGCTGCAAGAGCACGTGAATGTTTTGGTGCTTGATTCCTGCAAGGAGAGCAGACGTAGTAGTGGTTCCGTGCTTCCTGGGATACACACACACACAAATAGAAGTGATACAAAAAATTATTAAGATATGTAAAATTTTAATAGGGGGTGGGTGTAGGTAGTCGCATTCCAGATGAGGTAGTGCAGGCGGCAATTACCTTAAATGCAGTCCTGGGAATAAGCGGGACTTCTCTGGTAACTCAGCTAATTTTGGAAGTTGAGAAACCTATATACGGTACATATTGGCTTTTCCAACAAGAAATATCTTAATGTCTGCCTTGCCCTGCACTTTGAGGAATACAGATCTGTTGTTAGTTATAGCTAAGACAGCGTTATCGCTGTCTGTCTAAACAGTCGATTTGTCAATGTTATCGTTGCCCGTCTAAACAGTCGATTTGTCAAGTGACGAACTGTGGCTCTCATACATAAAAGCTCATATTCTACCCATGCTTTTCTTAGCCTCTGCTGCTGTCAAGATTCATTGCTGCAAACACGAAATACCTTCATTTCTCCTTCTGCTTTTATTTGTGTCCAGTCCTCTCTCTCCTTCTCTCTCTCTCTCTCTCTTGCTCTCTCTCTCTTTCTCTCTCTTTCTCTCTCTCTTTCTCTCTCTCTCTCTTGCTCTCTCTCCACGTTACCTGAAAAAAATGCAGTCCTTACTCATACAATCGTAGACTGTTTAAATACTTTATGAGTGCAAATTATATACCACCCTAACTGAATTATTCGAATTATTATCACATATACTGTGACCTAGTTTTTTTTTTCATTTTAATATACTTTGTTTCTTAATTGTGATCAGTTGCTGTAAATGTTTGCTCTTATACTACTTATTCTTCTTCTTCTTTCGTTCGCTTGAACTATATTGTCTATATCTGCAATGTCGTTTCTTGTATAAACTTCACTGTATTTTGTAGTTCATACAGAGGTCCGTATAGATTTGCTTCCAGTGTTGTTTCTCTGGGCCAGTGGGTTTGACTCAATATATCATATTCGGGGCAATCTTGAAGTACGTGCTCCGCAGTCTGGGGTGCCTGTCCACATGTACACATGGCTGAATTGCCAATCTTGAATTTTGTATACATGTGGCTGCGGAGTCGGTTGTGTCCTGTTCTGAGGCGCAGAATGACAATTTGTTCTGATCTGTTCATAGCTTGGTAGTCATCCTGCTTTGGTGTTGGTGGCTTTCTGATTGATTTGATCATCTTTTTCTTCTGATGCAATGTGTTTTCTTGTACATAAAACTTCACTGTCTTTTGTTAGTTCATACAGTATACTGTCCATATCCGGTTTTTGCTTCTGCAGCACCTTTCTTTAGCCAGTGGGTTGCTCTCAATATTTCCTGGTATTCCAATCTGAAGTACGTGCTCCGCAGTCTGGGGTGCCTGTCCACATGTACACATGGCTGAATTGCCAATCTTGAATTTTGTATACATGTGGCTGCGGAGTCGGTTGTGTCCTGTTCTGAGGCGCAGAATGACAATTTGTTCTGATCTGTTCATAGCTTGGTAGTCATCCTGCTTTGGTGTTGGTGGCTTTCTGATTGATTTGATCATCTTTTTCTTCTGATGGTACGTAACTGGTACATCCGGTTGCTCGTCTGCAGCACCTTCTTTAGCCAGTCGGTCTGCTCTCTCGTTTCCTGGTATTCCATAATGAGACGGTATCCATTGCATGGCGACCCTGCACTGGTTGCACAGTTCAGAAAGTAGGGCTTGTATACCTGGCAATTTTCTGGACTGAAGTGCTTGGAGTGCTGATCTTGCATCTGTCAGGAATACCACAGGCTGTGGACCGAGATTGGTGTTCAACAGTTTCTCAGTTGCCACCTTGATTGCCTGGATTTCTGCATCATAGCTGTTACAGAATTTACCCGTTGGTACTCTGACCGTATCCCTAGTATTGTTTGGGTATTCTATGTACACTCCTGCTCATCCATTCTTGACTGCATTCTGTGCTGGCCCATCCGTGTATACTCGAACCCAGAGGTCCTGTGGGTATTCGTCTTCCAGGAAACTGAGCGTAACTGTCCTACGTTGCACGCTGTTCTGTTCATCCATGTCGAATATTCCTTTCACTTTTGTCTGGATGTGTATTTGTAGTGGTTTTTGATGTTATTGTATGGTTGTTATGTTACCTAGTGTACTGGATGAGGTCAGCTGTGAAGGCTCCTGAGATAAAAGTTGATGTGAGTTACAGAAGGCCTTTCTGCTTGTGGCGAGAGGTTTTATTTGGCTCTCGGATCAGTATAGTACTGACAATTACAGAAATAGAATTTCTGCAGAAAATGGTGAAGTCCCAGTGTCTGAGAGAACTACTGGTATCACAAATTAGTTACGGCTGTGAATGTTCTGATCTCGAAACAATAGTAGAGAGGAGACCGACATAAAGCGCCACCTCCGCTGTGTAACTAACTGTGATATTAAAAAACCAAGGAAACAGATTTTACTTAACACTGATAAAATTGACAAGTCGTTCAAATACAATTTCCTTATATTTTATTTAGTATATACACTATCTACTCTTGTGCTGAAGGGTGAATGTTGAAAAAAATGGAACGTAATGAATTTGTAAGTTTACATATATTTTACAAATATTTATATTTATATAGACAACAAGTTTTCCAATTATAGGAACAAAAATTATATCAGCTGTGCTGTTAATTAATTATAGTACATGGATCAGCTGTGCTGTTAATTAAGGATATAACACTTCTCAGCTATGCTATTAATTTTGTCTCTTGCTATGTTAAGTCACTTTCTCATCACTGACAGTTTCTATGCTCACAATACCGACAGAAATGGTACTAATGTGTACTCATCTCTTAAAACGTTCTGTTCTCCTTAGTTGGGTTCACACAACTCCTGCTGAGCCTCGTTACTTTAGCCCGCCCAAGACTGAGGGGGACTAAAGATGTAGCTTCTATACAATCTCTATGCTCCTGTGAAGTTCCAGGCAGCGGGATTGACTCGAACATACGACCTCAGGTTTTTAGGACACAAATAAACCTGTAACAAAGCAAAAATAGGGGCTTATTTCTGTCCTCAAGCCCACCTATTTCTAGTGTGAGTGAAATGAGCGTGTCTCAGATGTATGCATGTAGGATGAATGACAACATGGCTCAGTATGATTTAGCAATAGCGAGACAAGACAGGTGTCTACTTGCAAAGCATTCTTTCTGATAAACTAATACATGGATACATTCAATAATATAGATTCAATACATGAATACATTTAATACATGAATACATCCCATAACATAAATCAATACATGAATAAATCCAATAATATGTACACCTAGGTGTGATACAACAATGTCCTTCCCCTTATACTATACCACGTCCTCTCTGACAAGTGCTATACTAGCTGGTAACATATATCGTAACAATATTGTTATGTTCTTATGATAGGAGTATATGCGACGAGGACTGTTTGGTGATATATCAGGTTGGAGTTATAGGAGACAATAGATTGGAGTTAGATGCGACAATAGATTGAGTCCTGACAAGGACTGTTTTGGTTATATTTGCAGTTGGTCTGAGATAATAGATTGAAGTCGTGTGAGACAATAGATTGAGTTATAGGAGACAATAGATTGAGGTATGAGTCCTATTAGTCTTTGTCTATATCAATCATATACATTCATAGTGAACCCAAAATATATTAAATATATACAGGTGTAGGTAGTATAATGACACACAACAAATACCAACATTATATACCTGCTGAAGGCCTATTTTTCTAAAGGTTATCGCAAATATATTTACCCTCCTAAGATTTTAAACTGGCCAGGTTTTGATGCGACTTAGTGAAGTAGGTTGCAGGTCGATGCCCTCGGGTAAGCACTAAATCAAAGTGACAGGTTCTTCCTCTTCAGTCGGTCAGTCTGGCTTCGTTTTTGGTGTTGCGTGTTTAGCATAAAATTCCGCCCGATTATATAGGCAAGTAAATACTTGAGGAAAGCTTTCGGTTGGTTCCTGGCGGAGCAAGTTGATTGGTTTCCTCCGGTTTAGTCTCAAGCGCTGTACAGCCTAATTTTATTCAGTTTTTAGCCGCCATCTTGCGTGAACTGCGTGAACAGTATAATTTATTCTGTCTCAGAAACTGGTGAACGGTGCAAGTTGATTGGTTGACGCAAATCTGTATCTCGACATAGTGATTAACAAAGTAGTGGGTTACACTTCGTTTCACGACATAGCCCCCTCCTTTCCTAGCTGTGACTTGTCATAGCTGACGTGTAAACTCCTGCTGTGGTTAATCCTTTTGCGTCTGTCCTTCCAGAGTACTAGGGTGTCGACTTAAAAAATCAGCTCCTACATTGTCTCTTCCCGGAATGTAATTCACGGTAAAGGAATAAGGCGCCAGGAGCAGACTCCACCTTAACAATCTCGAATTTAGCTTTTTAGATGCAGCCAAGAATGTTAAAGGTTGGTGATCGCTTTGGACAATGAAGTGTGTCCCATACAGATAAGGTGAAAATTTGTTGATGGACCAAATTAGAGCTAAACATTCCTTCTCTATGGTCGAGTAGTTCAACTCAGCTGCATTCAGCTTCCTACTGGCGTAGGCGACTGGTAAAAGTTCCTCCGGCTGGGCTTTTGATTTCTGCAAGAGAGTTGCACCAATCCCTATACTGCTAGCGTCCGTCCTTAATACAAATTCCTGTGTGATATCTGGTAGTGTAAGGATGGGTTTGCTGGTGAGTTTTTCTTTTAGCTCTGTGTAAGCTTTTTCACAATCAGCATTCCATTGGATTTTGTCAGGCTGTCCTTTCTTAGTTAAGTTAGTTAATGGTGCACACAGAGAGTTAAAGTGGGGTATGTACTTCTGATAGAACCCCCATAATGACACGAATGATCTCACATCTTTCTTCGTTTGAGGTCTGGGTGCCTTCTTTAGCTTCTCTATATTCTTTGGGTCAGGAGACATATGACCTGTAGAAATAGTGTGACCTAGGAATTCCAACTCCTTACAACCGATATAGCACTTGGTTGGACGTGCAGTCAATCCAGTGGCTCTCAGTCTGTCAAACAACATGGAGAGCGCTACTATATGCTCTTCAAATGTGTTTGTAGCAACAAGAATGTCATCCATAAAGTTAGTGATATGGGGATTTTGTAGAGGTTCCAATAATTTCCTCATCATTCTTGAAAAGATACTTGGAGCATTTTTCAGCCCAAAGGGTAGTACATTAAACTCGTAGTGTCCGTCCGATGTACTAAATGCCAGCATTTTCCTAACTTCTGGTTTCACTGGTATTTGGTAGTATCCCTTGCTTAGATCTACCTTCGATAAATACCTAGCCTTACTCAGTGTAGAGAACAGCTGGTTGGTGTCAGGTAAGGGGTCCACCTGAGATTCTGTGATCGCATTAAGCTTCCGGTAGTCAATACATAACCTGTGTTCACCACTCGGTTTTCTCAATAGCACCACACTTGAGCTATAGGAAGAGTCTGACTTCGAGATAATTTTCTCCTTCAACAGATAATCAACTTCCTCCCTTAGTGCTTGGGCTTTCGCATAGGGTATAGGGTATGTTCTCATGCATACTGGGGTAGGGTCAGTAACCTTCATGTCGTACTCTAACAGATTCGTGCGACCTGGCTTATCTGTGAGCACATTAGCATGGGTTTCCAAAACTTTCTGAACCCTCTTCTTCTGCTCTGGAGTTAAATGTTCACTAATATTTACTTGAACATAATCCTCTGTAGTTGTGAGTGGATACTCCATAGAGTGAAGTGGTTCACCGTGCATTTCTGTTGCAATGGCTAGGGTCATAATATGTGCAACTTCTGATGATTCCTTGTCATAGTATTTTTTAAGAAGATTGACATGATATACCTTCTCCTTCCCTTTCTTGTCAATCTTATAATTGGTCCTGGAAAGTTTCTCCAGTATGACATAGGGTCCCTGCCATCCAATCTGCAATTTATTATTGCTGCTTGGCAACAGTAATAACACCTTTTCACCCACCTCCAGTTCCCTATCCTTTGCTTTTTTGTTGTAGTACGCAGCATGCTTCCTCCTGGCCTGTCTTAAGTTATCATTGGCCAGTTTCCAACCGGCTTTCAATCGAGATGTCAACTCGTTGACGTACTGGTATGAGGAAGTCACTGCTTCCTCTGCCTTTTCATCAGTCCATGTCCGCAGCAATGCTTCCAGTGGACCTTTTATTGGTCTTCCAAACAACAAGGTAGCTGGAGCCAATCCAGTTGAATTGTGGGGTACTTCCCTATATGCAAATAGTGCAGCGGGTAAGTATGTATCCCAAGTATCAGGTTTTTCACTCGCCAGCTTTCTAAGGATTGAAATTAGCGTACCATTGAACCGCTCTACTTGACCGTTCCCTTGGGCATGGTAGGGACTACAATGATAGTGCCTGGCTTGAAATATCCTGAATACTTCTTGTGTTAGCTTTCCCTTAAACTGAGACCCATTGTCAGTCAATATCTGATGCGGGAAACCTAATCGGGTAAATATTGTCAACAGGGCCTCTACCACGTGCTTTGAATCTATAGCTGACATGGCCACTGCTTCTCCCCACATAGAGCAAGTATCAACCAAGGTTAAGATGTAAGCATTTCTCTTCTTGGTCCTAGGGAGGGGTCCAACAATATCTACTGCAACACGTTCAAAAGGGGTTCCCATAATAGGCATTTCTCCCAGTGTTGCTGGTGCAGTCCTATGCTTAGGAGCTACTCTTTGGCATTCTGGACAGGATCTTACATATCTTTTTATGTCCTCTGTAATTCCTGGCCAGAAGTAGTGACAGGCTATCCTTTGTCCAGTGGCCCCTATTCCCATATGTCCACTGAAGGGTATAGCATGTCCTAGCGTCATAACCTTCTCCCTGTAAGATTTTGGCACTACAAGCTGTCCATGCCCTTTAGGTCCTGTTCCAGCTTTTCTGTATAGTAGGCCATTCTTTATATACAAGTCTCCTTTCTCTGGAGGGTTATGTGCTTTAGGCAATTTGCCAAAATAAGGCTTCAACGTGCTGTCTGCTGCTTGAGCCTTTTTCATCTCTTCTGGATGAGTATTGATAGGTTTCTCCTCCATTTTCCTGGAGCTTTCCCTGGTCTGGACTGTTGCCATAACTACGGGTTTTATAGGTTCTCCAAGGAAAACATACCTACACCCCAAAATCAAAGGGTAAATAGGGTCGTCCATCACTGCTGCTTTGATTTCTCCTTCCACATAGCGAGATCTTATGTTGATTCGAGCTATGGGTAGTGTCATGGTTCTTGCTCCCTTGATTGGTCCTCTAATTTCCACTGTTTCTGTGGTTATCTGGTCAGGACTCACTAGAGAAGAGCACACAACTGAATCAAAGTCCAATCCTGTGTCATATAAACACAGTACTTGAGTGCCATTCACGGTCACTTCCTCACAGACAGGGGGATGATGGAAGTCTTTCTGACTTACTGCCATTTCCTTCCTTCCCTGATTCCCTGTTGTAAGACATGCAGCATGATGAGGATGATTCTTCCTTCTGCAGTCCGCAGTATTGTGGTTACTCATTAGACAAGTTTTACACCACTTTCCTTCCTTCCGGTAAGGTGTCTTATCCGATCTTAGAGGGTTTTTGTCCTTTTGGTCAAATCTTTGTTTGTTCCTTGTGGTATGGTCCTTTTGTTCATATTTGGTATAGTTTTGTGATGATTTGAAGTTTTCACCCTGTTTCTTCTTATTTCCTAATAATTCTGCCTGAGCTGCTTGATATCTCTCAGCAACAGTTACAATATCTTCCAATCTCTCTGCTCCTTGTTCCATGATAAACTTCCTCATTTCTTGAGGCATGGACTCTTTCACCTGCTCCATCATTATCATTTCTTTCAGATCCTGACACTTTCCTAAACTACTCCATTTTTCCAAATAGGTTTCCAGTCTAGCAGAGAATTGGTGATAGTTTTCTCCTGGAAGAAGTTTAGCGGTTCGGAATTTCTTTCTATATGATTCTGAGTTCTTTTCATATCTCACAAGCAGTGCCTGTTTCAGGATTTCATAATCTTCCTGGTCATCTCTTGAGAGCTTCAAATATACATCGTAGGCCACACCTCTCAATCCCTGAGATAGTTTAAGACTCCATTTTTCTTTCACTAAGCCATAGGTAGTGGCTAGTCTTTCGTATCTATCCAGGTACGACTCGATGGCGTCTTCTTTCTCAACAAATGGGTCCAGATGAAAATTCATGGCCCCACTTGAGGTGCTCTGGCTGGAGCTACTCTCAGAGTGAGGTGAGCTCCCACCATTATTGCCAGTATTTGCCTGAATTTCAAGCTCTTTTAATCTCAACTGATGGTCTCTCTCTGCTTGTAATTTCCTTTCCTCAGCTTCAATTTTATTTGCCTCATTTTCAGCCTCCCATTTCTTGGCTTCCATTTCTAATCTTTTGGTTTCTCTCTCAGCTTCCAGTCTTTTGTCTTCTCTCTCAGCTTCCAGTCTTTTGGCTTCTCTTTCAGCTTCCTGCCTTTTGTCTTCTCTCTCAGCTTCCGCATGCAACCGCCTTTCTTCAGCCTCTAATTTCTTTGCTTCTCTATCCGCCTCTAATTTCCTTGCTTCAGTCTCTAATTGCAACTTTCTTTCTTCCCTATCCATATGTTTGTCCACTTCTGTTGTGACATACTGAGTGAGAGCATCACCTGTCATATTTAATTCCTTACCCATCTGCATGATCGCAGTCCTGAACTTCACTAGATCAGCCATGGCGTTACTTAGATAGGGTATGTATATCTACTATAACTAAATTATTGTAATTAAATTTAATTAATTTAAATGAACAAAAAATTTCCGTGCAACTTTGTGAGCATCAACTATTTACTGAGTACTAAATGGTACTCCTCCTAAGAAAATAATTTTGTAAAAATCCTATAATGATTTTCTCCAAAAAAAATTTTTTCTTATGTTACCTATGGGTGGCACAAGATAGAGTGTAGATAGATGAATAGACTAAGTATGGCTCAAGATATACAGAAATATCCCAGGAACGAGCCCCCAGTGTGGCGAGAGGTTTTATTTGGCTCTTGGATCAGTATAGTACTGACAATTACAGAAATAGAATTTCTGCAGAAAATGGTGAAGTCCCAGTGTCTGAGAGAACTACTGGTATCACAAATTAGTTACGGCTGTGAATGTTCTGATCTCGAAACAATAGTAGAGAGGAGACCGACATAAAGCGCCACCTCCGCTGTGTAACTAACTGTGATATTAAAAAACCAAGGAAACAGATTTTACTTAACACTGATAAAATTGACAAGTCGTTCAAATACAATTTCCTTATATTTTATTTAGTATATACACTATCTACTCTTGTGCTGAAGGGTGAATGTTGAAAAAAATGGAACGTAATGAATTTGTAAGTTTACATATATTTTACAAATATTTATATTTATATAGACAACAAGTTTTCCAATTATAGGAACAAAAATTATATCAGCTGTGCTGTTAATTAATTATAGTACATGGATCAGCTGTGCTGTTAATTAAGGATATAACACTTCTCAGCTATGCTATTAATTTTGTCTCTTGCTATGTTAAGTCACTTTCTCATCACTGACAGTTTCTATGCTCACAATGCCGACAGAAATGGTACTAATGTGTACTCATCTCTTAAAACGTTCTGTTCTCCTTAGTTGGGTTCACACAACTCCTGCTGAGGCTCGTTACTTTAGCCCACCCAAGACTGAGGGGGACTAAAGATGTAGCTTCTGTACAATCTCTATGCTCCTGTGAAGTTCCAGGCAGCGGGATTGACTCGAACATACGACCTCAGGTTTTTAGGACACAAATAAACCTGTAACAAAGCAAAAATAGGGGCTAATTTCTGTCCTCAAGCCCACCTATTTCTAGTGTGAGTGAAATGAGCGTGTCTCAGATGTATGCATGTAGGATGAATGACAACATGGCTCAGTATGATTTAGCAATAGCGAGACAAGACAGGTGTCTACTTGCAAAGCATTCTTTCTGATAAACTAATACATGGATACATTCAATAATATAGATTCAATACATGAATACATTTAATACATGAATACATCCCATAATATAAATCAATACATGAATAAATCCAATAATATGTACACCTAGGTGTGATACAACAATGTCCTTCCCCCTATACTATACCACGTCCTCTCTGACAAGTGCTATACTAGCTGGTAACATATATCCTAACAATATTGTTATGTTCTTATGATAGGAGTATATGCGACGAGGACTGTTTGGTGATATATCAGGTTGGAGTTATAGGAGACAATAGATTGGAGTTAGATGCGACAATAGATTGAGTCCTGACAAGGACTGTTTTGGTTTTTGGTTTAATTTGCAGTTGGTCTGAGATAATAGATTGAAGTCGTGTGAGTCCTAACAATACTGTTTTGGTTATTTGAGTTGGTCTTAGGAGACAATAGATTGAGGGAGACAATATGAGTCCTATTAGTCTTTGTCTATATCAATCATATACATTCATAGTGAACCCAAAATATATTAAATATATACAGGTGTAGGTAGTATAATGACACACAACAAATACCAACATTATATACCTGCTGAAGGCCTATTTTTCTAAAGGTTATCGCAAATATATTTACCCTCCTAAGATTTTAAACTGGCCAGGTTTTGATGCGACTTAGTGAAGTAGGTTGCAGGTCGATGCCCTCGGGTAAGCACTAAATCAAAGTGACAGGTTCTTCCTCTTCAGTCGGTCAGTCTGGCTTCGTTTTTGGTGTTGCATGTTTAGCATAAAATTCCGCCCGATTATATAGGCAAGTAAATACTTGAGGAACGCTTTCGGTTGGTTCCTGGCGGAGCAAGTTGATTGGTTTCCTCCGGTTTAGTCTCAAGCGCTGTACAGCCTAATTTTATTCAGTTTTTAGCCGCCATCTTGCGTGAACTGCGTGAACAGTATAATTTATTCTGTCTCAGAAACTGGTGAACGGTGCAAGTTGATTGGTTGACGCAAATCTGTATCTCGACATAATGATTAACAAAGTAGTGGGTTACACTTCGTTTCACGACACTGCTACTGTGGTGAAGTGGGATGTTATAAATATTTATAGGGGACTTAGTGTACTGACTGAGATCAGCTGTGAAGGTATCTATATCTATTAAAAGTAGTGTATTATAGATAACCTTACTTGCTACCACATATCTCTTTATCTCAGTCAGAATTATTCTGGAATAGTGTGATGCTACGTTATGTGTCTAGGGTATGTGTATGAAGAAGTGTAAGTCACAACAACAGACAGATAAACAATTTAATGTAATCCACTACTCTTGACAACACTGTGACACTCACATACATATAACACTCTATGAGAATATCTTAAAGGAGGCACTGATAACTTTCAAATAACAATATGTATTCATTACTGGCATGAATGAATATGTGTCCTGATTCAACTACAAGGGAATCAGGAATCACAATCAATTTAAATTACAAGTTATGTACAGAATGTATTTAATATGAATATTGTAGTGACATATATTATTACAAATGTTCTATGTGTGTCAGTTGTGTAGTAGTAAAATGAGGTAATACTGGTTTTGTTTTGTTCAAGCTCTGTTGGTATTTGTCATCATGACTTCAATAGTTTGTCTTTAGGGACCATTATTGTAGATGTTCACAGTTCCTGATTTTAAGACAAGTAAATTCCCCTCTTAATGTTAATTTTAAAAAATCAGTTCAAGATGAGGGGACATAATGTTGAGCTCAGCTGGCCAACTCTGCTTATCTTGAGTGATGGCGGCAGGAAAGGACTCCTCTGCTCGAATTCTCCTCTGGGCTCAGGAGACACCTCACTGATAGCTAAAAAGACCAAGGAGTATGCTGTCCGACTCTGGATTCAGCAAATCTCTGACCAGGTGCTGCTCACTACCATCAAGACCACTGTCCCACAATTTCATGGAAATAAACACAGATACGTTGATTAGCAATGAATTCTGGCACAAACTGGCACAAATTCCGTTCTGCCTATGTTCCAGGCTTTTATTTTAGCAAAAATGTGAGCTGGCTTCAACGTACTGTCGCTTTATCAAGCTTATTTGAATTAGTGGTCTCGAACTAACGCTCCCAAGTGTGTATATCAGCGAGACTGGCCAATGAGCCACGTTTCGACAAGTGTTTGAAAAAATGTTATCTTTTCCCGTCTCCCCTAACAACCAAGATAGTATTTATAGCCCGACCAATCGTGGTTAGGCTTTCATTTGTTGCGCTCCAATCAATTTGGAGTTTACATGGTAGGCTATTTCTGTAACGTAAATTTTTTTCAAACACGTTAAAAAAAAAAATCTTATGAGCAGAAATGATTTTATGCTGTCAGGCACCCCCAATATTTTATTTTGGGTATAATTTATTAATTCCTGGACTATTTGCGTAACGTTTTACATATTATTTGTCAGCAAACCCTAAGGAACCCAAAAATACTAATTTAAAGGAGCTACGTGGCTGCGTTCAAAATATGCAATTTCTTCTATCTCCTGTTTAGAAGATGTGCTGTCTGGGTACTGTTATGTGTTCAAACGTAAACCCATATAATGTTGTCTTTTCTAATAAGAGTCTGTTATGATTTATAAACCTAACTCTGGGAAAGGGTAGTGTATTTTATCACTGTCCGTCTGAAAAAAAATTAGTGCATGTAGACTTACACGCGTGATGGTAGTAATTGTGTATCGCGCGAAGCGGGTTTAGTGTTCGGCTTTCTGCCTCTCCCTTCTCTTTTTATCCCTTTAGTCCATCTGTTCGTTCGTTTTGGTAACGCAGTATAATTAATGTTAGGGTTAATTTAGGTCATTACGCAGTACGTCTCAATGTTTTTTTCAAGAAATACAGCACACGTTTCATTGAAGAAGGCGGGTAATAATACAGTAAGCTTTACTATCAACGTGAAAGCGTTACAATTTGCAGACGAAGCAGAAAACAAGGGGGATTTCGAGTACATTCTTTGTGACAGCACTGTCATTTTCCCATTGCTCTTCTCTTTATTAATTTTATTTGTTAGGCTTTATATTTACCTAATAATTTATATATGTGGATTAGAATATTTCATGACACCTCCCCTCTTAAAACAGACATTATATGTCAGTCCTTTATTCTATATACACATAGAGAAATTTATTATTATTTCTGGGGTTTACGGTGATTCTCATCACACGGATGGCGGCTTAAAAAATCCGCTCCCAGATTGGTTTTTCCAGATATATATTCAATGCTAAAATTATATGGAGCCAGAAGCAAAGACCATCGGAGTAACCTAGAGTTCTCATGCTTAGCCTGTGCTAAAAACGATAAAGGTTTGTGGTCAGTTTGCAACTTAAATGCCTTCCCATATAGATAAATATTGAATTTCTTTATTGCCCATATTACTGCAAGACATTCTTTTTCGCTAGTTGAGTAGTTGATTTCAGCTTTATTCAACTTTCTGCTAGCATATGCCACTGGGCTTAATTCCCCATCCAATGCATCTGATTTCTGTAGTAAAGTTGCACCTAACCCAATATTACTTGCATCCGTCCTTACTATGAATTCTTGACTTAAGTCAGGTAATTTCAAAATGGGTTTACTTGTGAGCTTTTCCTTCAATTCTTGGTAAGTCATTTCACATTGTGGTGTCCATGTAATGCGATCTGGAAGTCCTTTACGTGTCAATTCCGTTAAAGGTGCACATATGGAATTAAAGTTTTTGATATACTTCTGGTAGAAACCACATAATGAGACAAAGGATCTCACGTCCTTCTTGGTTTGTGGTCTCGGGGCTTTCTGTAGTTTCTCTAAATTCTTTGGGTCAGGGGTCATGTTTCCCTGATAAACTGTGTGTCCCAAAAATTCCAATTCTTTACATCCAACGCAACATTTGGTTGGTCGGGCTGTTAAATTTGCCTCCCTAAGTCGATCAAACAGCATGTTCAGAGAGTCAATGTGTTCCTCAAATGTTTCTGTTGCTATAAGGATATCATCCATAAAATTTGTTATACAGGGATTATTCAGAGGATCCAATAATTTTCTCATCATTCTAGAGAAGACACTAGGCGCATTCTTCAATCCAAATGGCAATCTATTAAACTCATAGTGTCCTTCTGAGGTACTAAAAGCTAGGTATGGTCTAACCTCAGGCTTTACTGGAATCTGATAGTATCCTTTACTCAGATCCACTTTTGAGAAATATTTAGCTTTATTTAGTCTGGCAAACAGCTGATTTGTATCCGGCAATGGATCCACCTGTCCTTCTGTAATAGCATTCAGTCTCCTGTAATCTATACAGAGTCTATGTTCTCCAGAGGGCTTCCTTAAAAGTACAACACCGGAACTATACGAAGACTCACTGTGCGAAATAATTCCTTCCTTCAACAGATAGTCTATCTCTTCCTTCAAAGCTTTTTCCTTAGCAAACGGAATCGAATATGGTTTCATACAGACAGGTGTGGAGTCTATTAATTTCATATCATATTCCAATAGGTTTGTATGCCCTGGTCGGTCTGTTAACACCTCTGCATGATTATTTAGAACCTGTTGCACTCTCTCTTTCTGAGTTTTCGTTAAATGTGTACTGATTTTCACCTGTGCTGCTGTCTCACAGGGGTGTAATGGATATTCAAATGATGAAAGTGGTTCCTTTTTCATCTCCATGGCGATGGACAAGGTCAACAAGTGTGTCTCTTCCTGATGTTCTCTTTCCAAATATTTCTTCAGGAGATTCACATGATAGATTTTTTCTTTCCCCTTCTTATCTATCTTATAATTTGTTCTAGACACCTTCTCTAGAACTGTATATGGACCCTGCCATCCAATTTGTAACTTATTCTGACTCCCGGGCAAAAGAAGCAGTACCTTCTCTCCCACAGCCAAATTTCTGTCTTTCGCCTTCCTGTTATAATAGGCAGCATGTTTCTTCCTGGCTTGTTTCAAATTTTCATTGGCAAGTTTCCAGCCAGTTTTTAACCGAGTGGTCAGCTCATTCACATATTGGTATGAAGATGTAATGTTTTCCTCTGCCTTTTCATCAGTCCACGTTCTTAACAAAGCTACATATGGACCTTTAATTGTGTGGACCTATTTGTCCATGCACCGGTATGGTCTCTTCCACTTGAAGCTTTATAGTGATGATTTTTCCTCCCAGAATT
Source organism: Oreohelix idahoensis (assembly GCA_024509875.1). Lineage (NCBI taxonomy): Eukaryota > Metazoa > Mollusca > Gastropoda > Stylommatophora > Oreohelicidae > Oreohelix > Oreohelix idahoensis. The sequence continues at coordinate 76,093 of JAMPIV010007918.1, read as the reverse complement.
ATCATTCACAAAACGACCGCTACCAATTTTTTTCGTGGGGCTGTCTCCCCTCTTAAAATTCTTGATGAGAGATTTCCTCTCTACATCTTCTTCCTCCAGTTTGTTTAAGTCCGATTGAGGGATTGTCGGCTTATCCTGGGGTAAGACATCCTTTTGCACTCTCCGCATAGTGGCCATTGTAAAACAGTTAAGTGAAGCTTGTCCGTGAAAAGGGGCTTCCCATTCCATTTGGTCCACTTTATCAAATTTATTTTTCCTTTTATTGTCAGGCCTGATTTTGCCCCATGGCGTGTCCAGGTCCTGATCCATGTTCCCACTTGTGGGTGTTCCCTCATGTGCTATGCTACACCTTTCTACAAAATTTTCAATGTCCCATCTTGCTTTGGGCCAATAATAATTGTGAGCCACCTTTTGAATGATGGTACCTATCTTCTCATGGTCCCCATCTGGTTTCACATGTAGGCTCCTTATTAATTCTGTCCTGTATCTTTTTGGAAGAACCAGCTGTCCGTGACCATTGGATCTAGCTCCAGTCTTCCTATACATCAACTTGTTTTTCATGTAAAAATCTCCCTTGCCTGGAGTTGTATGACAAGTTGACAATTTTCTGAAACAAGGCTTGAGTGTTTTATCCCCAGCCTGTGCCTTCCTCATCTCTTCTGGAGTGGTATCTAACATAATATCCTCCTCCTGTCTTGAGGTCGACCTGACCTGAAGGGTTGCCATATACACAGGTTTCCTTCTGCAACGGTCAGTGTCATGATTGTCCATCTGACAATTTTTCCACCACCTTTTTCCTTGGTTGAAAGATTTTCTTTCATCATATTTCCTTTCATCGAATTGTGGGAATTTATTTTTATTTTCATACCGTGGCCTATCAAATTGGTGCTTACCTTTATTTTGATCCCTAGGATCAAATTTATTAAAGTTCTGTGGTGCCCTGAAGTTATCCACCTGTTTCTTTTTATTACCTGTTACCTCTGCTTGAGCTGCTTGATACCTTTCAGCAACATTTAGCAACTCACCCAGCCTCTCTGCACCTTGTTCCATGAGAAACTTTCTCAGGTCTGGAGCCATGGACTCTCTTAGTTGCTCTATAAGGACCATTTCCTTAAGATCTTGGGTTTTCCCCAGAGAAGTCCATTTCTCCAAGTATGTCTCTATTCGTGCAGAGAACTGGTGATAGGTTTCACCTGACAGTAGTTTAGCATTCCTAAATTTTTTTCCTGTAAAACTCTGCATTCTTTTCATACCTTAACAAAAGAGCCTGCTTTAGCATGTCATAATTTTCCTGATCACCTCTGCTCATTTTTGCAAAAACTTCATAAGCTGCCCCACGAAGTCCCTGAGATAACTTTAAGCTCCACCTTTCTCTCTCCAACCCATACGTGGTAGCTAATAGTTCGTACCTATTTATATAGCTCTCAATATCATCGTCTTTCTCAACAAAATGATCTAAATGAAAATTCATAGCTGAGATTGAGGCTCCCTGAGTAACCGTAGCATCAGAGGCAAAGGGACTGGCACCATTTTCAGGAGCATGGCCTTGAAACTCAAACTCCCTTAGTCGTAACTCATGTTCCCTTTGTAATCTCTTCTCCTCCTTTTCTGCTTCCCTCTCTGCAGCTAATCTCTTCTCTTCTCTTTCTGCAGCTAATTTCTTCTCTTCTCTTTCTGCAGCTAATTTCTTAGCCTCTTTGTCAGCCTCAATCTGCAACCTCTTAGTCTCAGCCTCAGCTTGCAACCTCTTAGTCTCAGCCTCAGCTTCAAATTGTAACTTCTTAATTTCCCTTTCAGCCTCTAACCTTCTTTCGGCTTCAAACCTTCTTTCTTCGCGTTCAATAAATTTGTCACATTCCGTAGTAACATAGGCAACCATAACTTGCCCATCTAATCCTAACTCTTTTGCAGTCTGAACCGCAGCAGATCGAAATTTGGCCAGGTCCGCCATTGTCTATCAGGTAACTTAATACAATGTCTAACCAACAATTCAATCTCTAATGGACAACACAGGCACCGTGAGCTCAACCTTATTTAATTCCACCCAAGGATACCTTTTAATTCTTATATTCCCTGAAGTGAATTATCCCCAATATTTTTAATAGTTAAAGATTCAAAATCCCAAGAGCGAGACCCCAATATATGTGGTGAAGTGGGATGTTATAAATATTTATAGGGGACTTAGTGTACTGACTGAGATCAGCTGTGAAGGTATCTATATCTATTAAAAGTAGTGTATTATAGATAACCTTACTTGCTACCACATATCTCTTTATCTCAGTCAGAATTATTCTGGAATAGTGTGATGCTACGTTATGTGTCTAGGGTATGTGTATGAAGAAGTGTAAGTCACAACAACAGACAGATAAACAATTTAATGTAATCCACTACTCTTGACAACACTGTGACACTCACATACATATAACACTCTATGAGAATATCTTAAAGGAGGCACTGATAACTTTCAAATAACAATATGTATTCATTACTGGCATGAATGAATATGTGTCCTGATTCAACTACAAGGGAACCAGGAATCACAATCAATTTAAATTACAAGTTATGTACAGAATGTATTTAATATGAATATTGTAGTGACATATATTATTACAAATGTTCTATGTGTGTCAGTTGTGTAGTAGTAAAATGAGGTAATACTGGTTTTGTTTTGTTCAAGCTCTGTTGGTATTTGTCATCATGACTTCAATAGTTTGTCTTTAGGGACCATTATTGTAGATGTTCACAGTTCCTGATTTTAAGACAAGTAAATTCCCCTCTTAATGTTAATTTTTAAAAAATCAGTTCAAGATGAGGGGACATAATGTTGAGCTCAGCTGGCCAACTCTGCTTATCTTGAGTGATGGCGGCAGGAAAGGACTCCTCTGCTCGAATTCTCCTCTGGGCTCAGGAGACACCTCACTGATAGCTAAAAAGACCAAGGAGTATGCTGTCCGACTCTGGATTCAGCAAATCTCTGACCAGGTGCTGCTCACTACCATCAAGACCACTGTCCCACAATTTCATGGAAATAAACACAGATACGTTGATTAGCAATGAATTCTGGCACAAACTGGCACAAATTCCGTTCTGCCTATGTTCCAGGCTTTTATTTTAGCAAAAATGTGAGCTGGCTTCAACGTACTGTCGCTTTATCAAGCTTATTTGAATTAGTGGTCTCGAACTAACGCTCCCAAGTGTGTATATCAGCGAGACTGGCCAATGAGCCACGTTTCGACAAGTGTTTGAAAAAATGTTATCTTTTCCCGTCTCCCCTAACAACCAAGATAGTATTTATAGCCCGACCAATCGTGGTTAGGCTTTCATTTGTTGCGCTCCAATCAATTTGGAGTTTACATGGTAGGCTATTTATGTAACGTAAGGTTTTTTCAAACACGTTAAAAAAAATCTTATGAGCAGAAATGATTTTATGCTGTCAGGCACCCCCAATATTTTATTTTGGGTATAATTTATTAATTCCTGGACTATTTGCGTAACGTTTTACATATTATTTGTCAGCAAACCCTAAGGAACCCAAAAATACTAATTTAAAGGAGCTACGTGGCTGCGTTCAAAATATGCAATTTCTTCTATCTCCTGTTTAGAAGATGTGCTGTCTGGGTACTGTTATGTGTTCAAACGTAAACCCATATAATGTTGTCTTTTCTAATAAGAGTCTGTTATGATTTATAAACCTAACTCTGGGAAAGGGTAGTGTATTTTATCACTGTCCGTCTGAAAAAAAATTAGTGCATGTAGACTTACACGCGTGATGGTAGTAATTGTGTATCGCGCGAAGCGGGTTTAGTGTTCGGCTTTCTGCCTCTCCCTTCTCTTTTTATCCCTTTAGTCCATCTGTTCGTTCGTTTTGGTAACGCAGTATAATTAATGTTAGGGTTAATTTAGGTCATTACGCAGTACGTCTCAATGCTTTTCCAAGAATTACAGCACACGTTTCATTGAAGAAGGCGGGTAATAATACAGTAAGCTTTACTATCAACGTGAAAGCGTTACAATTTGCAGACGAAGCAGAAAACAAGGGGGATTTCGAGTACATTCTTTGTGACAGCACTGTCATTTTCCCATTGCTCTTCTCTTTATTAATTTTATTTGTTAGGCTTTATATTTACCTAATAATTTATATATGTGGATTAGAATATTTCATGACAGCTACCACTTACGACCTCAAACAGACCTATTCTACTATTATGAATGTTAGCTACGTTTTAAAAGTCTAGGGTACTGAAATGTAATGTGTAGGTAATAAAATACACAGACACACACATGTAAATAATAAGTCTAATAATAATAATAAACTCTATGATAAACTGAACTAACACTGGCTGTTAGAATTTAAGTTTGAAAATTTTTTTAATTTATTAGTCCTGAACCAATTGTTTCTTTTGGTCAGAACATATGAAAACAATATGTATTTATCAATAAAGTGCATATATATATTTCATAATCAAATGAAATTTTTGTAAATAGGTATATTATTACATGGGTTAATAATAATAATATCTACAATGTCTTGGGAAAAACTAGCACTGGATGTTTAGTTGGGGTGGCGTCATCATGCCCAATCTATGATTATAAAGTTCCTTGTCCTTGACATATGGACTGATATTAGTGTTTATATAACAAGATTTTATTTCTTTATTGATGGTGGACACAGTTGATGAATCTACAGCAGGCCAGGTTTGCACTTAACTGGCCTGTGACGATGTAGTACCTAATTCTTATGGCCCACTCCTCTCAGTAGCTGGAGTAAAATGTTAGGCTGCACAGGCATCCGCTCTTGTACTTCTACAAAAGCATCTGGCACAAGCGTAGTGCCAGATCAGAAACTCTGAAACCAAAATTTGTGCCATGTGTCAACACTCTGTTTACTGCGCCACTCTTACACACAACACAGCAAAACAACATTACACAGATTGGGTGAGATCTCTCTGACCAACTTAGCACATCTCACCCAGTTGTTATCAAATAGTACCAGTTTCCCAAGACTGCATTGCATCCGAAATATGTTCAATAGTTTCCTCTTCCATCCAATAAGGTGGGTGATATGTTCCCACTGATCTCAAATCTAGATCCGCCTTCCATAGTCTTAGATATGTTTTCATATATTATTTGTTTGTCTCTAGGCCCTGGACTGCTGCTGGGGGCCTAGAGTAAGCACTCACTTGTCGTAATCATTTTTCATGATATGGCAGTATCAATCACTCAAAATATTAAAATAAACAAGATAAATGCTTTTTCCCTTACCACAATTCAGAATTGAGAACACAGTTACGTAGTACTAGCAAAACTCAGCTGAGCTGCTGGCTAGATTAGGGCGTCCCACTGATTTTTATTTAATAATTCCTGGAAATCACCTCTAGCAGTAACGAACTGTGTCAATGGACAGTCTTCTATAAAATGGCACAAGCGAGCGTCTGTCTTTCAGTACTATAAAAGCTTTTGTCCAATCAACGGACTTCCCCTCTAACTTTTCAAATTTTCAAAATATAAATGTCCAATTTCAGTCCAGTCTCAGTCTAGTGTGTAGTATTTTTCTGTCGGTCTGTCCGTCTCAACTTGGTTTTTTCCCAAAATTACACTTGTTTTTTGGACTAACTACAAGAAAAAACTACACAAACCTGCCCCACTTACTTATACGATTACTATGCTAAGTTATTTTTAGCTACTATCCTCCTACTTTGCCCCTAGTTCATCTGCAGTTTAATTTTTGCATTTTTAGGCTCAAGGACGCCAAAATGTAACTTTAGTGAAAATATGCACAAAAAACTGTTCGCTAGTCTGTATTGAACAATACGGTCTTTCGTCAATATCTTCCGTGTTATCTGTCCGTCTGTGTTATTAAAAGTATATTATTTCTCTGCTCAAGATGGGCTATCAAACTAGCTAGGTTTTATTTTCATAAACTTATTATTAAGAAAAAAACTACTTTTCTCAAGGTTAGTTTTGAAATTTGTTTTTGAACCTTCGGGTATGGCATTTGCCGCTATATTCAAATTAAAACGACCAATTACCGTAAAACGTCTAAGATACGTCTGTTTTGAATAAGAGCTAAGGTCTTTTTTTGTCCATTTCCTTACATTGTGTCAACTAATGGAGTAATTTTTTCCTTTAAACTACAAATTGCGTCTTTTTGCCTTTTAGATTCAAACACGTGTTCAGACCGTCATAATTTTTTCTTTTATCTCCGTTTCTACCCCGTCTAAAAGGATATGTCGTTTAGTTTGCATGTTCCAACTAGTTAGTTTCAATGGCGGTAGAAAGCGCTGGCGTAGGTGAAGAAGCCTCGGCATATCTTGCCTATATTTTTATCCCTACGTGTTATTTTACCTGTTATCTTTATAATTGGAGATATTTTAACGTTGTATCACTGTATTTTCACCACAGTATTGGTAGTCCAGGATCTTCTCTCCAAGGGGTTTGTTCTAGCACAGACTTTAGGGGGCTGTCAACTTTAGGAAGGTCTGAGGTTTGTCTACGAAATCGTTTGGCCTGGTGGATGAAGCTGCTTCTTTTCAATCGCCCCATTGCTAGGTTTTGGAATCTGTCCTTCATTGGATGGCTTGGCATACAGAGGAACTTTTCTGCCTGTGTTAGCACTTTCGTGTCTTTGCGTTCTCGCAGTGCTTGTATCCTTCCCATTTTCTCCATCTCCACTATAGGCGTTAATTTCATTGCCCCCGTGATGACCCTAAGCGCCTGTTTTGCACATTATCTAGCTCTTGTAATGTGGTGTTTGATGCTGGACACCATGCAGCTGACCCATATTCCAGGTGTGGTCGTAAGCCCTGCTGGTAAACTTTACTAAGTATTTTCCCGCTGGCTCCCCACGTAATTCCATCTAGTTTTCTCAGGATGGCTAACTTCCTCCTGGCCTTTGTTGCTGCCTTGTGGATGTGCTGCTTCCGTGTCAGCCTATCATCGAATGTAACTCCGAGATAGGTGGGTTGTTTATCTTCTCTCAGGAGCTCTTCATTTATCTTGATGACACAAACTTTTTGTTTGGGAGAGAGGGTGAAGAGCGTAGTGCTGCACTTGTCTGTGTTGATGCTGACACACCATCTATTTGCCCACGGGGTTAAGGCATCTATAGCTCTTTGTAGCAGTTTGGTGGCCACTGTTGCATGCTCATCTGTGCACCATATTACCAGGTCATCAGCGTACATTGCCACTTTCATTCCATGTGGTAGTTCAGCAATCAGGTCATTGATGTAGACTAGGAAAAGTGTGGGGGACAGAACCCATCCCTGAGGGACGCCATGACGCAGTAGAATTTTCTTACTCTTGAGGCCATCTAGTTGTACTCGGGCTCTTCTGTTATGCAAGTATGCTTTCACCCATTTGTACATCCTACCATTCACTCTACAGTTTCTCAGTTCTTCAGAAACCCTTCTTTCCAAACCTTGTCAAATGCTTTCCTTAGATCTATCCATGCTGCTAGTACCAGTTTCTTATCTTGGAACGCATCCTCAATCTCTTGGGAAAGGTAAGTTGCCTGATCTTCGTTAGAGTAACTCTGCCTAAAGCCCGCCTGCTGTGGTAGAAGAAGGTTTTCACTTTCAAGGTACCACTGTAGCCTGAGGTTGATGATACGTTCCATAGTTTTGCAGAGACAGCTTGTAAGGCTAATTGGTCTGTAGCTGGAGGCAGTGGAACTGTCTTTTCCTGGCTTCAGGAGTGGTATCATGATTGCTTCCCTCCATATCTGTGGAACTCTGCCTGAGTTCCAACAGATATTGAAGATCTGCAGCAGCTTTGTTTTTGCTGCGGTTCACAAGTTCTTAATCATTTCATTGGACACTCCATCAACTCCTGGCGACTTTCTCATTTTCAATTTGGATATATGCTACTTATATACTACTTATAATGTTGCATGGCCATTAAATTAATATTTTAAGTACGTTGAAGAATGTCTGGATAAACAGTAATGAAAGATAAGCAAGAGGAAGGGCAGAACTGCAATACGAGCCTATGCGCCCGATCCTCAACCCTTAAAAAATTTAGCTTTTTCATATCTGTCTGTCTGTCTGCCTATCAAGTAAATATGATTCTGTTCTTGAGTTAGGTGTGGCGGGGTTGTGGTACTTATGTAGAACTTTATTTATAGAAATTGTCTTTCTACTTTTTATTTAGTCCATGTCTAAGTGTGATCTAGTACTGGCTTATAGCTCGCCAGAGTTTGTTATTTCTTAGACCCTGTCTGAGTGATGTGGTTCGTTCGTTCCTGTTATAGGTGTTGTGCGATGGAGAGCATTAGTGGTTGAGAAATGTGAACTTTGAAAATACATCTATGTTAACCAACTGACAATAAATTTTCAACAGCCTGGTCCTTAAAAATGAATTTTATTTAACAGAAAACTGGTCAAATAGCGTCAAACAATGTTCAATAATTAAGCATTTTGTACATCAAACAAATCTTAGTTATTTTTTTTTTCATGAAGAATATATTTTCCATCCTTCACTTCAATCTAAGATGCTTCATAAAATTCTTTCCCAACATCAAGTTTTACCAAATCCTGGATAATTATAATTTCATATTTGCCTTCTTTCTCCGTAGTTTTCTTGATAGCCATCTTGTCTATGCTCAGTTTCAAATACTCTTCCCTCGTTATATCTATTGTATCCTCCATTTTGTTTCTCTTCTGCTATTATGTTTTCATTATACGAAAATACGCTGAAATACAAAATGATAGGGCGATCGTACTACTTACTTGCATAGGTAACTGAATAACCTTTTCATGTGTACAAATACACATACATTAATGTTTCTTAAAATCGTTGAATACCTCAACTTGGGAGCTGGACAGTCATTGACACGTCCTTCTACACTGCTCACTTTTTCAAGACTGCCGGGTTAATATTTTCCTGCCGACAATGTCTTAGTGCTTTGAGCTGGCTACGTTTTCATTGGTTGGAAGCTTATATTATTTGATAAATTATTGGTCAAACATCACGTTCTCATAGCGTGATGTAGCTGTCCTTACTTACGTCACTACATTTCCATGCCAACTGCCGCCGATTTGTCACGTGGCTTTTTAAACCAAAGTTGACACAGTAGCTTCACCTTGCTCTACCCTGCTCTTAGCTGTCTGGGGTATTTTTATATTTGTTAAAAATCGTGCTTGCTTTTTCTATAATAACTAATGATAGTTATATTCTCATTATAAACTGCCTCCAGCATGAATAAATGCTGATGGTGGTAGGTCATACGGCCACATAGATCCCGGGGCCATGCAAATGTATCCCGCAGGGAAACATTTGAGTACCATCAATACACACAAAAATTCTAAGTCCAAAAAGTTTTTAGAAAAATTTAACTTAAGTCATTAACCGGGGGCTCTTGTATATATATATTATCAGACTGTCATACACTAGCCAAGCTTTTCAAATGGACAACATTGTAAAAAAAATGTTTATATCTTATCAATACATATGCTATCTAAATTTTGTAGAGTGGCAACCTTGAACAACAAAATTGTTAACATCAATCTATATATAGTCTATCCAAAATTTTACTAAGTGGCAACATTGCGAAATTTGTCATATCGACTCATATATCACTCAACCCAAATGTAGTTCAAAACATCTATGTTGCGAAACTTTCCTAGTACTCCAACCATAATGCATCCAAGTTTTGTAAAGTACTATACCATGTGACAATGTAGTGGGGGTCCACCTAAAATGCTTTCAATTTATTTCTAAGTATCCACGTTGTATAAATATAATAGTAGTTCATCCATAATGTTTCCAATTTATTTCTAAGTATCCACATTGTATAATTATAATAGTAGTCCATCCATAATGTTTCCAATTTATTTCTAAGTATCCATGTGAGTTAAAACGTGTAATAATACAGTTGTGAAAATTCATTTAACCATAATCCAACAATTAACATCTCAATATGTCAGCATAATTGACCAGGTGAAAAACATGTTTTTACATTATTACAAGTGCGACACTGAATCTGCCTTCTGAGACGAAGATTTGTCAGATCATTTGTGTCTGTAACATCTACTGTCAGAACTATAACAGTCTGAGTCAGTCAGATGGGCAGTCTATGATCTTACAAAAATGTATCTCTATAGTACATTGTAATCCATCTATAACTCATCCAAGATAGCCAAAAAATCCAGAATTACATTTATTAAAACTCATCTAAATCCAATCTAACAAACAATATCTCATACCTGAGCAATATTTAACAAAATAAAAATTATTTCACATTCTTACAAGTTCGACACCGAATCTGCCTTCTGAGACGAAGATTTGTCAGATCGTTTGTGTCTGTAACATCTACTGTCAGAACTAGTACAGTCTGAGTCAGTCAGATGGGCAGGCGAATATCTTACCATTAATATCTCTATGGTGCAAGTAAAGAAAGGGATGGAAATATCATCATGTCAGGGGTGAAAGGTGCTCAGCTGGTCAACCTGTTACGCACAGTCTCAGGAAGCAATATAGGCTATAGTAATACCGTCAAATGCGATGTCAAATTGACTGTGGCAGTGTAACTGGTCTATGAAAGTGTTATCAGTCCTACTGAACTATCTGTCACGTTACTACGTAAAGACAGAAATGTCCAATTAATAACAAGGTCAGAAATGCACATATCATCAATGTGTCCTCAGCGTATATCATCCGCATATATTATCAGTAAGGTAATTATCATCACTTGTTTAGGATGATCATCAGAGACTATCTCTTTTCATCAATCTCATAATCTCATTTTCGTGCAACAAATTTTTCAGTAATTTTTAACCATCTGTCACGTGATTACGTAAAGACAGAAATTTCCAATTTATAACATGGTCATAAATGTATATATAGCATAAGCATATGTGTCTGCAGAATGTGTATCAATATCAAAGGTAAACATCATCACTTTGTATAGTATGATCATCAGAGACTATCTTTTTTCATCAATCTCATAATCTCATTTTTATGCAAAAAAATTTCAGTCATTTTTAAACCATTTGTCACATGATCACGTAAAGACAGAAATGTCCAATTTACAACATTATCATGATTGCATTAATGGCATATGCATCGTATGCAAACAGAAGTTTCACAATATTATGTGGTGTTTTATTTTCTTCAATGTCATATCCATGTCAGCTGCAATCATAAAACCAGGCAATACTCATATTGCAACAGTTAGGGGCGTGTCAGTGGGGATGAAGTGATTCCATGGGATACATGGGGAACAATGGGTGCAAAAATATTCATCTGTGTGGTCCCATGAACAGGTGTGCGGGTGTCTCAGGGATATTAGGATCACTAATCTATGTCAACATTCCCATCAATCAGTTTCTTTTCATTTCCTCCAATATTCATTTTTGGTAACAAGTTAGTAAACAAACCATAATAATAATACAATAAATACAATGACTCCAAAAATTAACATTAGTAAATCTGATGCCTGGGTGTGATGAATTCTATCAGTGGGGTGTCAATAATAGTTAGCTCAGAAATCAAATAAGAACAGTCAATAAAGTCTGACGTCAGCAAGTTGTGAGAATAGTAACTGTGGTCTCGAAATGGAAAGAAGGAAACAAAAAAAGATCTCCAGATTACAACAGAATTATAATGCAAGTTGTGAGAATATTAAGTAAATCAGGAGTCTTGACTGTAGTATCAGAGTAAGAAGGGTAACTAGTAAGATGAGGGGTTGTGAAAAATGGAGTGGAAAAATTTTTTTCTCATTCATCCTATCATGTTGGATGTGCAATCATTTTAAATGACTATATTGGGACATTTTCATCATACACAATTTCAAAAATCTGCAAAGTGGTTTAATTTCACTATAAAAATGGCTATTACATAAGCAGTATGGATTTGAATCATGGTAATAAAAAAAACTGTTAAAAGTACCCACAAAAATGTGTGGTTTTACACTCAAAATATATCTCTGTGGAGAAAGAATGGCATACCATGACAATCATGTTTAATGAATTGCAAGAGCATGGTTCGTTCTACTTATACTCTGTCAAGGGATGTTATGATAGTTAAAGGGTACAGGTATAGATGAATGAATCCTATACATAGCTCCTAGGTAATAGACTGCATCAATGATAATAAACAGAATGACAATCAGTGCATAATGCAAAGGTACAGCGTGAATATCCAAAGATGCATGTGAAAAGAGCAAATTGATCTCTGGAACAACAAGGAAAGACTGTAAGGGCGAAAGAGTGAAAGATGATGAATTCTCAATTTGTGAATCATTAGCATTAAAATTGTTTGCAATTCATATAAGTAGACTCAAGGGTTCTGAATTGGTGAAATGTAACATCATGACCATCTCTTACTAATAAGTGTGGTTATGCAACTTATAAACTGCAATCTCTGTATAAATGCATAAAGTGTTTACCAACCGAATTGATTGTTTTATTTGATGCAATATAATAAAATGGCATATAGTGTAACACAAAGTATGGTAATGTATTGAGTGAACAGGTGTCAGTACAAAACAAATTTAAAAAAACAACATGACAAATATGCTGGTTGCTCTGGAGGTGATCTGATCATCAGCGGTTACCTCACCGGGGAAAAAATTGGTACCAGGTGTGGCTGTGACATCTCAATCAGGAAGTGGATCATCAGCTAATCTGTCATCTTCAGGTGAGCTGAAAAAAAAGTTTTGAGGGACTTTGTTTCGGCCAAAAAAAAAAAATATATAAAATCCAGACTTGATTGGTCACCAAAAAAAAAAAGATAAAAATGAGACGTTTTTGGTCACAAAAAAAATAAAGTCAACACGTGTTGTTCTGCAAAAAAATAATAAATAAGCGTTGGTAAAAAGAAATATAAAACTTCTGCGACGAATAGTACTTGTATTAACAAGTACACCAACTGGGTGCCTATAAAAAAAACTTGCCAATTCTTTGAGTTCCTTCACCATTTCCAGCATTGCAATCTCTCGGCTAGACAATCTGGAATCGTACTGTGAATGTTGCACAGTATGTGACATGGCGTTGACTGATTGTCGGCAAGCTGGAGAAATTTGAGATGACTGCGATCGAGCTAAAGGAGGGTTGACTGGCGAGTCATCTTTTTGTCTGTAAACTTGACGACGCTTTGTACGTATTTTAGTCCTTACATGTCCTTGTGGCAGTTTCACGAACTTAGTGACTGGAGGCGAATCGTCAGAGGAAGGAAGGTACGGACGTTTTACAGTGGTGCGGATTTCAGGGGGGGAGTGTTTTCCATAGATTCTACGCTGCTATCCGGGTCTAGTGCATCTATATCTGTCTCTTGTTGATATAGGTATGATGTCGCGTCACCGTCCGTTTCGTTTGGGCAATGTTGTGATACTTCATCAGTGTTTAAATGTTTCTCCGTATGTTCATGAGTATTACAATCAGATTCTGTCCATTCCTGAGAGACAACTGTATCCTTCCAGTGTATTAGCGTTTTGTTTTCCTCGCTGTCCCACTCTGAGCTGGGGGTATGGGGATTGGCGCGAATACGTTTGAGTATGTATTAAGGCGATTGTAGTATCTTCTGCTTGCGTTGTCGGTAACATATTTGTATCATCATATAGACGGAAGTCTCTGTATTGTAAACGTTGTTGTAATTCAGTCCAAGGAATATCATTTTCGCTTGCCGAGGAGTCCCTTTCACGTATAAGTCTTTGTATAGCATCTGCTGGTGGCGCACGGGTAGGATCGTATTGTTCCATTTCAGAGTCTGTACTATCCGACGAGGTGTGACTTGAGGGCTGGTAAGTTAACGTGGCCTTCCTAACTGGCCGAGTAGATGTCATCTTGGGCGTAACAGGGCGGTGGTCATCACGCCGAAGTTGTTTCGCGTGTGCCTTCGTGGTTATATCTTTCTCTTCATGCCGTATGATGTAATTAATGGGGGATGTCTGTTCAATAACTTTGTAACCATCAATCCAGCGGTTGTCAAATTTCGTGTTTCTGACATGCTTCTTATAATAGACCTTTTCACCAATTTTGAATGTTTCAAGTTTTGCTGATTTGTCATGCTGCTTTTGTTTTTTGTGAAATGCTTTTTCCGTATTTCTATGCGCAATTTGATGAGCCTTATGTTTCTCTCTTAAAATGATTTCAATGGGGTCTTCTCCCATATACTTCCGCTGTGAATGGAGGAGGTTATCAAGAGGAAAATTTGGTTCTCGGCCGTACAACATAAAAAAACGGAGACGTGCCTGTGGTGTCGTTTATATTAACACGAATGGCTTCGAGTGCCTGGTTGATGTAAACATCCCAATAGTGATGATTACCATTGATGTATTTGCTGATTACATCATGAAGGGTAGCATGCATGCGTTCATTCCTTCCATTCGAATTTGGGTGATAATAACTCGTTGTGGTGTGTTCTATATTCAATTTCTTTAGGGTGGCCTTAAATGGGTTTCCAGTACATTGCTTCCCATTATCTGAAACGATCCTTTGTGGACAGCCATGCCGGGGAAGAAACTCTTGAAGGAAAAACTGAGTAATGGACTCTGATGTGGCATCTCTGAGGGGGTAGCTCTCCGGCCACACTGAATATTGGTCCACAAGATGAAACAAATATCTGTTTCCTGAGTGAGTGAGTGGATATGGACCGGATATGTCAATGCTTACTGTCTGCATGGGAAAATGCGAAGGCTGCATTTGTTGAAGAGGTATTGGGTAGGGTGTCATATTTCTGAGTTTGCATATTTTGCACGTAGCAACATATTCGATAATATCTCTGTACATAGTTGGCCAAAAATATCGTCTTTTGATCACATTAATAGTTTTGTTGCGGCCCATATGACCATTGTTATCGTGTAACTGTGACAATACTTTAGGGATGAGGTGTGTAGGAATGACCTTTCTCAACCGACCATCTAGTTTGTCATAAATAAAATATAGTGCTTCATCATAGGGAAGAATAGTAAACTCTTTAAGTTCAGAAGGATCTTCTTTCACACGTTTAATAATTTTGGCTATTTCAATGTCTTTAGTCTTTTCTATGTAGATATCAAATATATCCGGGCTTTCATCCTCTACTAAGGGTGTTTGCTCTGAACAGCTACCGATTTTTAGCGAAGTTATGGCATTTATTTCTTTGGCATTATCATCAATTTCAGTCGAAGTTAAGTCATTTGTGTCCCTGTTGATGTTCGTATTTGATTCATCATCATACAAGACTCTGTACAATAAGTCAGCGCATGTATTCAACGTTCCTGGAATGTATTCAATGGTAGTATCATACGACTGTAAGTTCATCGACCATGTTTGCAGTTTCTTCGGTTGTTCCTATGTTTTTGTAAGCCAGTTGACAAGGGGTTGGTGGTCAGTCCGAATAATGAGTTTGGTACCACGAACATGAAAATCAAATTTTTGTATCGCATAGTGTATCGCGTAAGCTTGCTTCTCAGTGGTGGTCCATCGTTTTTGTGATTTAGACAATGCGTTGGACAGGAATGCGATTGGTTTTTCATTTGGAATATTTGGAAGGATGGGGGTCTCATCAGACAATACTGGTTGTACGAGACAAGCACCGATCGCGTTATCCGAGGCATCAGTATATTGGATCATGGGTTGAGAGGTACCAGATGTCCAAGAAGTGGGATAGTGGTTAAGGCATTTTTCAAATATTCAAATGATTTTTGACAATCTTCAGTCCACCGAAAACGTGCATATTTTCGTGTGAGGGCAATTAAAGGCTCAGCTGCTCTGGAGAAGTTGATGATGTGGCGTCTATAATACCCCACGCAACCAATAAAAGATCTTACTTGTCTAACTGTCTTTGAACTGTGCATCTCCCTGAAAGCTTTCACTTTATCCCCATCCGGTCTAATGCCATCAACATTTATGACAAATCCCAAGTATTTTGTTTCTGTCTTTAAAAACTCACACTTCTCCAGTTTCAGTTTGATGTGACGATGTCTAAGTCTGTCGAAAACTAATTCCATTTTCTGGAGATGATCCTCAATAGAGCCTGCTGTGTGAATTAGTATGTCGTCTATGTAAGCCAGCGCAAATGGCTATAACCCCTTAAGGACTTCCTCCATTAATGACATGTATGTTGCTGGACTACCCTTAAAACCAAAGGGCATGACATTCCATGCAAAACCTCCAACGTGAGTACAAAAGGTTGATTTTTGTTTTGCCTCTGGAGTCATTGGAATGCACCAAAAACCAAACCTTGCATCAAGCATGGTGAAGTAACTTGACTTCCCTAATATTGCCAGTAAATCATCAATCCTAGGCAGGGGATAAGAAATGATTTTAGTAATTTTGTTGAGAGCACGATAATCGCAACTATAACGGCTGGATCCATTTTTCTTAGAAACAATCACAATTGGAGAGGACCATTGGGAACTGGAACGTTCAATAATTCCAGCCGCCAACATCTCGTTGATAGATTTTTCAACAAGTTCCCTGTTTTTTAGTGGGGTGTGGTATGGCCTTAAATAAACTGGTTCCTCCGTGGTTGTTTGGATATCCATTTTGACAGTATTCGTTCTGCCCAATTCTATGTCATTTAAGGCAAAAACGTCTTGATGTTTCGTAACAAAATTCGTCAAACATGGTTTATTTTCGTCAGTTGTACGTAAGGTTTCCAGCAACTGTGATAATCTATTCTGATATTGGCTGCCCGATCTCTCATGGAATGGATGAGGTGTGCTCTCTACCCAGCTGCAACAATAATGTGGTGAGTTTCTCACGTCCTGTGATGATATCCGGTCAATGGATCCCTGATATCTTTGAGAGTTCCTTATTGGTACATATGACTGTATTCTTCCAGGATTCGAACTGGATATAGTCTAGGCTGTGTACTGCTGTCTCTGTCATGTTCTACGTGGGTTCTCGTGCGTCACCGAATTAATCATGTGTCTATCCTTTTCATACTGGGGGCGATTGTTATGTTTTCGTAAGTTTCTCCTATTTTCCACAGTGTAACTGCGAACGTCCGCGTATGTTATTCCACTATCATTGGTAAACAATTGTCATCATATCCTCATGGGAGAATGTAGGGTTGCCTTAACTTTCCGGGTGGAGGAGTGTCATTGCGTCTGTTCATTTTCCTAACGGCATAATAACCTCCTGTAGCTGAATCATACATAAATTCTTCTTGTGCGGCGGGACATGCATTAGATTTATGTCCTGTAGGATAACCTCCTGGCAGAAAATCTTCAGTCTTCTTGTCAAAATCAGACGGGTGGCGCGGGTTATATTTGTTGTACATACGTGAGGGGTGGAACGAATGGCTGCAATTTTGACCTAATAATAGCATATCCCTTTCATTTTGACCGACATATGGGCGGCCTTGTTTCCCAACCATTGAACGTTGTTGCGCACAGATTCTTTTGTGTGGTAGTCTGTGACGCACAGATTCTGTTGGTAGGCATACAAATGTAAAGTAATATCTATTTGTCTGATGAAAAGTATTTATTTGAGAATCAAAATACTTTCTTGATAATTTAAGGGACAGAACCCTGATTGGTCGATGTTATATTCGGTTATATGGGTTATCTTTTCTTGTGTCTCAACCTGGCGTATGAATACTAGATTTACGTCAGTTTGCTTCTGGTATGGCCAGGAACAGATTGGTCTTGCTTAGAATGTTTATGGCCCGAGTTTATATTTATTCCTTGACTATTTAAGGTGATTCGGTCTTATATCTTTGTATCTTTGTAATGTCTATGTCGGCCTATTTTTTGAGCTGAACTCTGGGGTCAAAGGCATTTCTGCGCATGCGTCGATTTGAGTGTCGACGAGAGGTTCCGTGATGGCGAACGGTGTTTTTTGCTCGGACGAAGAAAGGTCCGAAGATTTTGTCATTGTGGTTGATCCTTGGGGAAGGAGAAGTTTTCTCAGTATGACTATAATGTCCGTAATTCCCCCCAACAGTTATTCTTGACGCCAAGGGATGGCGTGTGCTATTTGCTAGTGTTTTTCTGGACTTAAGGTAAAGCAGAAACATTTACTGAACTTGCCTTAGGCCTAACTATATGCAGACGTTATACTGTCTGCCGGTGTATTTGCTTGATTGTGCTTAGACGACTCTTCTACTAGCAGCACTATACATTGGACATATGCAACATTTATCATGGGATATGGAAAGCCCAATATATTATTTGAGTAATGAACGGAGCCTTCACTTACATTTAAGACATCTTCAGAGTGAGCGACGCTCACTGGAACTAGCGCCATTTTGGATCCCACTTTCGGTCTATTCGGATTATCGATCAGAGAACAGGAATGCCTTATTACCTGATGGCGATACCAAGACCTATATGATATTGAAGTCCACTCCTTGTCTATTTAAGATTGTCGTCATGAGAGTCGGCTGAATTTACGGCTTGAAAGACTTAGCTAGAAGAAGGTTCTGTCAGTGAACCATTGTTGATGATTATGTATTCACATTAACTGATGCGATTAATCAGTTAAGGCATGAGACGATAGACAACCAGAATATTGAGTGCTTGCCTACTATCGTTCTATTGTATTTACATGCTACATGAATGTCCATTTGATGTTGTCACCTGTCACGAACGGTTTATAGAATGAATGTCAGTACTCATGCTCCGGTGGGAACTAGATATGTTTATGTAAGTTGTGAGTTGAAGTGCGTGAATGTTAAGTTTGACGGGGGCATGAATACATTAGTAGCAGTAAGTGCTAATGTCGAGTTCACGGGCATGACTGAGTTGTTGTGAACAAAGTGGGGGTGAAGACTGGTCAGCGTGAAAAGGTTCAGAGGTGTGTAAAAAGGTCAGTCGGGAGAGCGATTAGAGCGAGGAGAGATTACGCGGAGAGTGAAGGCGGAATGGTTGAAGGAAAATAGGAAATATATTAAGATATTCTGAAATCCTTTCCATGAGATGCTGTTCTAATTATGCACATCATATATTGTGTTTTTCTTATGTGATGATTTATGGCCAAAGCGGCAGTCTGCCTGTGTTATTGTGTTATACTCAAGTTTGTGACATAAAGTCGTCGAATATCGTATCTACGTGTTGGAGTTTAGTGAGTTAACAATTAGCTGTGGAAAACGAGCCATGTTTGTCGCTCCATGTGTATGTAATACATATTTGTCAATGTGTACACACAGCAAGCACTTGACAATTTTGGGGAACTCGTAAGTGGAAGAGAGGACCCACCCCTAATTTTCTGCAGAATTTTTGACAATTTCGCCTTCTCATGAATTGTTGTTGAAAAATTACATCAAGCGGAACAGAGAACTAGGCCTATTTGTTTGAATCAGGTCACAAGAACTTAATGTGCAAAACTGAAGTCTTCATTTCAGTGATAGTCAGCAATGGTATAGCTGCAGAAGGACTGAATATTTAAAAGCGAAAAATAGTTTAATCACTGTAGCAGAGGCGAACGGACAGTTTTGACGAAATCGACAGTGTTATTTTGGAAAGTAGCACGAAGAATGAAAAGGCGGTAATCAGTCTTGTTTACCTCGGCGCACTGATATTGTGTTATTTCGCCCCGTGATGAGTGTGCTGATCTGTCGTCAATTTATCTGTGCTGTGTAGTTCGGCATAACTGTTGACACGAAAAATCGTCTGCTGGGTCTTGTAATGGAATAACAAGGCCATTGTTTTGCGGGTGATCGGCTGAAATCGTAACATCTTGCCTGGAGATGGAGTAAGCAGCGAGAGAGACATTTTCCTTTGCTACCCTTTGGACCAGTAGTGAAGAAGATCCGGTTCACCGTACTGATAGCTGATGTGCACCTAGGAGCTGATTTTAATATTTGACTGTGCTGTGTTACGACGTGAAGCGTGTTGTGTGTGGTAATCATCATTGAGCTGTAACACCGGGACTCCAAGCCTGCGCCTATCTCAAGTGGAGCAGCGGACACAGGATATTGTTAAGTTAAGTTTGTTATTAATTTTTTTTTTTTTTTTTTTTTTTTTTTTTTTTTTTTTTTTTTGCGTACGCCCGCTAATACTCGAGGCGAAATCTCAGGTTATTACTATGTCTAACCTGACATTGATTTTACGTGAGTATCCCTTTTTACTTGTACAGAGACAGGTGTCCCTCGCCATTCATGCAAATACTCGCCGATTTCGGAGGTACCCATTGCAGCTGGGTCGGCTCAGGAGCCGCCAATCCCTGGTCGACAACACTCCTTCAAATGTCCTCGCCAGGTCTCGAGTTAATCCAGTCCAATTCCCGGTCGACGAAAAATCCTCAAATGCCGTCGCCCGGGTTTGAACCTGAATCACCCGGTCGCCAGAGCGGTGTTGTAACCACTACGCTAGCGCGGCTCCCATTAAGTTTGTTAATTTCCAGTCTTCTGTTTACTTAACTTGTGCGTCTGCATATTTCCTTTTATATATATATATATATATATATATATATATATATATATATATATATATATATATATATATATATATATATATATATATATATATAGGCTATACTTCTTTTAATTAATTTATTTGGTTATTTATTTCTTCCTTGATAAGGTTATTGCCCGGAACTAATAGGGTTTTTTTATTTATTTATTTTTTTTTTAAATTCCATTCTTTCTTCAATAGCATTTTTGCAAATTAATTAACGTTATATTTGAACCCTATGATCTGTTATATCTAAAAATGTACTAAATTTAGTTTATTTTGATACTAGTTCCTTTTAGGACTTGACAATTTTGCTTCGTCATATCTAGACTTCCTTCTGTCTATCACTTCTACAGTGTACTTGAAACTTATGTTATTTTTATATTAGCTTTTGTTATTAGTTAAAAATTCATATATTCATTCCTGTTTGCCCTTGCTGCAGGGTGGACGAGTAGAGCTCTTGGGTTACTTCACTGTCCAGTGTTTTGTTTTTGTTTTGTTCATATTATGTGGTAGTATTTAATTTTGATTTCTGTATAAGGGGGATTTTGAGTGGTGAGCACAATCCATCTTTCTTCATTGATGAAATTTGCATTGTGTTGTCTTTAATAGGTTTTGTGAGACAAATTACGCTGTAGGGAACCCAATCTGTCTAAGAGTTGGGGAGTTGTGAAGCCTCGTGTAATTTGTGGAACAATTGTTGGTGTTAGTTGTTTGCGTTTAGTTTGTTTACTTATTGTCTTGTATAATAGTCTTTCTTTCGTGGTGTTTTTATGTCGCGATTCTCAGTCCTTTACTCTGCTATCCGTGTATATAAGTTATTTTACGATATCCTGTTTTTGTTCGTTTGATAGGTTTGGGTGTAAATATAAGGTCTATTCTTACTTTCCTGGTCTATAACTTCCACTCCACCGGCCTATCAGTTGTTGTAGTGTCGTGTGTTCTGTGATTATCATTTCAATCATCATCATCATACCATTTGTGTTAACATAAGCAGACACATTTTATTTGGTCTATTACAGTTTGTAATGCCTACAGACTGATAACACAAGAGATTGACCCAGGGTGTAGACCCAGTGTGAAAAGTTGTTCAAAATCTGTTGTGTATGACAGACGTTCTTCAGAGGTGAAGGGGCACCCATTATAGTTTTCAGACACCATTTGACTTATCAGGTGGTATACGTTTTTTTTAAATTTCCTTAATTCATTTTTCCATAGTTATCATAGTTGAAAAATATTGCAGGATGACTAGCCTTTTGGATTTTATCACCAAGGGACAGGCAATTGGTAAATCAGGGGATGAACTTGAATTATGGGCCAAGACAAATTTTTTGGATGCTGAGGAACGGAGGGAACGCAAAGAGGAAAGAGAAATTAGGAAGATTGAGGCTGAAAGGGAAGCAAAGAAAGAAGAAACAAGGAAAGCTGAAATCGAGGTAGAAGCAAAGAAAGAAGAGACAAGGAAAGCTGAAATTCAAGCGGATAAAGAAATTACTTTGAAGAAACTGGAACTTGAAGCTGCGAGTTCTAGACCAGCTACGAAGGAGTCTACTCGTCCTTTCAAGCTGCGACTCCCATCCTTTGTTGAGGGCGTCGATATGATGGACGTGTATCTAGAAAGGTTTCAACAAGAAGCAGTATCTTGGAAGGTTAAGAAAGAAGATTGGCCAAGTCTGCTCAATAATCTGCTCACCGGAAGAAGTTTACAATGTGTCTTTGCATTGCCAGTAGAGGATCGCATGAATTATGACACAGTGAAAGAGACACTTCTTCGAAGATTTAGACTGACAGCTCAAGGGTACCGTGAAAGATTTAAGGAGGCTATTCCTACAACAAGCAATGACTTTAGTGAGTTTATTGCTGAAATCAAATTGCTGTTCAATAGGTGGATTGAACTATCAGGTATTGTGAAGGATTTTGATGGGCTAACCGACCTTATGCTACAGGACAAGGTTCTATCGTCTTGCAATCCAGAGTTAGTGGCTTTTCTACAAGAGCGAAAGCCAAAAGATATAAATATTATGTCAGAGCTAGGACAGCAGTATGTCAATGCGCACCCAGGGAAGCCGATTCACAAGCAGATAGCTGCTGACACCTTTCCAGCTTGTGTGGCTCAGGATAAAACTGAAAAGAAGCCATACATACATCCTCGGGCCCGCAGCTTAGACAGATATGTTGGGAAAGATGGTGGAAATAGAAGATGGAACGGGGACAGAAGATATTCTCCTAAGAGACAGTACCCTTCTTTTGGGTCAGGCTACAGTAGAAGGGGTTGTTATAAGTGTGTGGCTCAAGGCGTCATCTATCTTATCAATGTGGGAGGGACCCAGAGAGGTGTCCCTTCAACCCACAAAGAAGTCCATATGCCAGCCCAAAGAAAAATTATAATAGCAGTCCAAAGAGAAGCCCTTACAAGCACCAAGAGACGGATTCCAACTGCCCCAATTGTAATGAGAGAAGAAACAGTCGAAAGGAGAGCTCAAAGGAAAACACTGAGCATGCAAATTCAGCTACTGTACTTGATACATTTAATAGCGAGGAGTGTGAGGGGTGCAGACCATTGTTCGAGCCTGATGGCAAGCCTATTTTAATATGTGGCCATACTTTGCCTTGCCTTTCATCAGTTGATGGGAATGGCACCTTAACTTTACATAAAGGTTTTGTGGAGAATAAACCTGTATCTGTTTTGAGGGACACGGGATGTACGACCATTGGCATTAGGAAGACATTTATTAAGGATACGTATTATATTGGAAAGATGGCAAAATGCATTACATTTGGTGGTAAGGTCGAGTACTATCCATTGGCGATTGTGCAGATCGACACCCCTTTCTTGTCGGGTAGAGTTCGAGTATGCGTCCTTGATTCTCCCATCGCTGATCTCATTATTGGAAATGTTAATGGGGTTCATGATTGCACCAGTCAGGATATTGAGGAGTGGGAAAATGGGCATGATTTGGTTGCTAACGCAGTAATGACGAGGGCTCAGACTAAGGCTGAGGATGCAAATATTATGATATCGCAACCCAATAATATCCCTTGGGTGCCTACGGTTGCTGGAATTACAGCATCGGATTTTGTAGACAGGCAGAGGAAAGACATTTCACTTCTGCCTTTGTTTCGGTTGGCGGAGTCCAAGAACATATGGCATACCAAGTCTGCTCGATACTGGTTTGAGGTTAGGAACTCCATTCTAATCAGATGCTTTGCAGAGCAACATTCAGTCATTACACAAGTGGTTATTCCAGTGGAACTGAAGAATACAGTGTTAAGGACAGCACATGACATCCCTTTTGCGGGTCACATGGGTATTGCAAGAACTCGCTGTAGAGTGTTGTCCCAGTTTTACTGGCGTGGATACAATAAGGATGTGAAGGTTTACTGTCGGTCGTGTAAAGTGTGTCAGAAGACAAGCCAGAAAGGAAGGACTCCCAAGGCACCGTTAGTAGCAACAGATTTGGCATTTCGCCCTTTTCAGAAGGTTGCAATAGACATTATTGGGCCCCTTCCAGTTATGTCTGATCGGGGGTATAGATTTATTCTAACATTAGTTGATCTATGTACGAGGTGGCCGGAAGCATTGCCAATGAAATCCATCACATCAAAGGATATAGCAGAGGCTCTAATGAGCTTATTTAGCAGATTAGGATTTCCTGAAGAGATTTTGTCTGACAGGGGCCGGCAATTCATTTCAGAAGAGATGAAACACATATCTAAACTGTTAGACATAGCCCAAGTGTTCACCACCCCGTATCATCCTCAGAGCAACGGGGTCTGCGAGCGGTTCAATGGAACACTGAAAAGAATGCTAGGTAAGGTGACAGGAGATTTTCCACAGTTGTGGGATAGATACCTACCGGGAGTTTTGTTTGCATACAGGGAGATGCCACAAGAGAGCACAGGATTCTCACCGTTTGAGCTAGTATTTGGCGCAAATCCTCGGGGTCCAATGAAAATTTTGAGAGACTTGCTGACCGGGAATTATGCTGATGATAGCGTCAAGTCAAGTTATGAGTATGTCATTGACTTGCGAGAGCGCATAATTACATCGTGTTCGATAGCACGTGAGGCATTAGAGACATCGGGTGCAAGGTATAGAGCATACGCCAATAGGAACAGCAAACTTGTATCCCTCAGTCCTGGCAGCGAGGTATGGTTGTTGCTACCTACCAAGGAAAATCACCTGCTAGTGAACTGGCAAGGTCCATTTCAAGTAAAGAAACAGATTACCGATGTGGATTATCTGATATTAGTCCGAGGGAAGGAGAAGATTTTCCATATTAATATGCTAAAACCATATGTAGTACGTCCAACTGAACTGGAACCAGTCGTGAACGCTGTTCGTGATAGTACAGTTACTGTAGCTAGTGCAGCAGTCATCGAGGAAGATGGAGAGAAAGGAGAGGAGGTCAATCTCCAGATCCCACTATTGCCATTGGTTGCTTCAGAATCATGGGGAGATGTAGAGGTCTCTGCATCTCTACCACAGCATCAGAGGAAACAGGTGAAGTCACTGCTGTGCGAATTTCAAGATGTACTCACAGATATTCCTGGAAGAACTGATTTAGTTGAGCATGATATTAAACTGACCTATGGAGAGCCCATCCGGGTGAGACCATATCCTATTCCACTACATTATACTTCTGCTGTTGAAAAAGAAGTGAATGATATGTTACGCTTAGGTGTTATCTCCCCATCTGAATCATCATACTCATTTCCCATGGTCATCGTGCGGAAGAAGGATAAATCCCTACGGATATGTATAGACTTCCGCCGCTTGAATAGTGTCACAGTGATAGATGCGGAACCTATGCCCAACCAAGAGGTCCTCCTATCCCAAATAGCGGGGGCAAAGTATTTTACCAAACTAGACTTATCGAGGGGGTATTGGCAAATTCCCTTAGCAGAAGGCGCTAGGCCACTTACAGCATTTTGTACCCCTCAGGGTCTTTTCCAGTTTAATTATATGTGCTTTGGACTGGTGAATGCCCCTGCAACTTTTGTGAGAATGATGAGAATGCTTTTGAGGGGACAGAAGGATGTTATCACATATATTGATGACATCTGTTTGTTTCATGACACGTGGGAAGAACATGTAGAGGGATTGAAGTCACTGTTATCATGCCTTCGGGTGCATCACCTTACAGCAAGACCCAGTAAGATTAAGGTGGGGTTTCAGGAGTTAACATTTCTGGGGTATGTGGTAGGACAGGGTGTTTTAAAACCAGTTGATCAGACAGTTGGAAGAATTTTGAATTTGCAACCTCCAAAAACAAAGAAACAAGTACGTAGTTTACTCGGTCTGATAAATTTTTATCATAAATTTATCCCCAGGTTCTCTTCATTGTCAGCGGCTCTAACATCACTCACTAAAAAGGGCACGCCAAACAGAGTAGTCTGGACTGAAGAGTGTGATAGAGCACTGAGGAACATCAAAGCTGTATTCTCCAGCGAGCCCATTCTTCTACTGCCAGACTTGGCTAAGCCTTTTGTACTGAGGACTGATGCTTCTGCAGTGGGCATTGGTGCGTGTCTGATGCAAGAACATGATGGGTTTCTACATCCTGTCATGTATGTCAGCAGAAAGTTGCTTCCGGCTGAAACGCGATATGCCACTATAGAGAGAGAGTGTTTAGCTATTATTTGGGCTGTTTCCAAACTCTCTAGGTATTTGTTAGGATCTCATTTTGTGCTGGAAACGGACCATTGTCCATTGACTTTTCTTAAGTCATCTAGGTCACCAAATTCACGTTTAACAAGGTGGTCGTTGTTGTTACAACAGTACAACTTCACTGTTTTTCCTATTCAGGGTAAATTGAATGTCCTTGCAGATTCGTTATCTAGATTATGAACACTTGCTTGTAGTAAATGGGTGTGTTTTTTTTTTTTTTTTTTTTTTAACCACCATTTCTATGTAGTATTTGATACTTGTACATGAGTAATGTTTTCTCAACTGTATTCTGCATGATTTTTGTATAAGCTAAGTTCTTATCATATGTTGGGTATCAAGTACAGGGTTATAGAACAGATATTCTCCGGTATAGGAGAATTTGGTGAAATTGATGTAATGTTATCACCTTTAATTTTGTGTGTAATTAGAGATGCATGATTTTTGCCATATGGTTGCTGTTGTATTTTTCTAGCAACTCGGTTCTGTTGTAATTTTTTTAATTTTATTTTTGTGTTCTTCAGAATGTTATTATTGATTATTTGTAGATGGCATATTTTCACACTGATGCTATAGATTTTGCCCACATATGTAATCAGAGGTTTTGGATGGTTGGTTTTGGTTCCTGATATCTACCACCCATCCAGTGAAAAACTATGTTTTTCACTTGGAGAGGGAGGGGTGGATGTCACGAACGGTTTATAGAATGAATGTCAGTACTCATGCTCCGGTGGGAACTAGATATGTTTATGTAAGTTGTGAGTTGAAGTGCGTGAATGTTAAGTTTGACGGGGGCATGAATACATTAGTAGCAGTAAGTGCTAATGTCGAGTTCACGGGCATGACTGAGTTGTTGTGAACAAAGTGGGGGTGAAGACTGGTCAGCGTGAAAAGGGTCAGAGGTGTGTAAAAAGGTCAGTCGGGAGAGCGATTAGAGCGAGGAGAGATTACGCGGAGAGTGAAGGCGGAATGGTTGAAGGAAAATAGGAAATATATTAAGATATTGTGAAATCCTTTCCATGAGATGCTGTTCTAATTATGCACATCATATATTGTGTTCTTCTTATGTGATGATTTATGGCCAAAGCGGCAGTCTGCCTGTGTTATTGTGTTATACTCAAGTTTGTGACATAAAGTCGTCGGATATCGTATCTACGTGTTGGAGTTTAGTGAGTTAACAATTAGCTGTGGAAAACGAGCCATGTTTGTCGCTCCATGTGTATGCAATACATATTTGTCAATGTGTACACACAGCAAGCACTTGACATCACCCATTTTTCAAGTATACGATGATTTTTGTGCCAACCTGTTCAAGTACCTGTAAACTGAGTTGTCGGAGTGTGCGTCCCATTAAATTATAAGAAAACGTCAACAGTAGTCTATGTCATTGACTTCCAGCTATGAGTGAGTGAGTGTCCAGTCTACTTGTCAACTCACAGAACATTCCATCCATTCGCGTACCTTGCACTCTCACTCCAAATAAACATTGCCTTTGCTAGCGCCTCAACTCTTGGCAAGCAAGGTGACCTAGATACACAACACTGCGTCGGTTCGAGTTGTCCATTCGAATTACGTATCCACTTGTAACACTGGAGATACCCTAGCTATGCAACACACCGTCATCATTTCCAACAACGACGTGGTTTGCTACACTGGTGGCCAGATTTCTGGGTCTAACCTTCGCAGTGGACAAGATTTAGAAGTCAACTACTGATTGTTGCTTGATGCCTGATACGACACACCAGCAGTACAAGTCTACAATACGTCAGCATTGTTTTTCACGTGACCTATCAAGCGTATACAGTAACTAGGTCAGCGCTTGTCGAACAGACATTGTTGACATTGTACAGACATCATTACACAGCAGGTTTGGATCGAATATTTAAATGTGTTAGCAAAAAGTACAGTGCAGCCGAATTGAGTAGTCCTACTTATTATAGCGATAGGAAATATCAACGGTGGATCTTCATGCACTGCTCATTGTTGAACATTGTAATAGTTAAAGCCAGAATAAATTATTAATTAATTGTCAGTACTATTGTGTGATAATAACTGAGCCTTGTTTGCAACACATTACATTCCAGTACATTCCATTATATGATATAAATATATTTATGTTTAAATGTTTACATGTAATATTGTTGTGTATTTGTCTGCGGGTTCGGTTGGGTA
The DNA here is from genome assembly GCA_024509875.1 of Oreohelix idahoensis. Classification (NCBI taxonomy): domain Eukaryota; kingdom Metazoa; phylum Mollusca; class Gastropoda; order Stylommatophora; family Oreohelicidae; genus Oreohelix; species Oreohelix idahoensis. The sequence goes on along the minus strand of JAMPIV010007918.1, from coordinate 47,933 downwards.
GGTGACTATTATAAGAGATACCACGTCATAGAAGTCTTATAATAGCGTTCAGTAGGAGCAATTTTCTTAATTGAAAATGTGCATGCAACATTTGTTGCTATTCGTATTAGCTGTGACGACTGTACCTATGGTGGTTTTTGTAATATTTTTCTGTTTTTCAGTTTTTGTTTTTATTTGTTTGTACTTGTAGGTCTCCTCTTTCCTTTTATTTAGTTCTATACAACTTTATATTTATACACTGTGGCGTCATTTGTTTTGTTTATTACTGCGCAGTTATCATCACAATTTTTCTGTGATATTCTTCTTTAGTTTTCCTGTTTATTTATTTGATTTCTGCGAATGTTTTCGTATTGTCTTTCTTATTTGTCCTTTGTTTATGTTGTTGGTTGACATATGCTATATAAGGTATATTTGATAATACACTATGTGTAGTGCACTTGTAGTATAGAATAAACTGATAGTTTATTATTAGCATTATTATTATTATACAAGTGAGTATACAAGACCTTACTAAAGGCTTGTCTCCCACAGAGATTGGGATAAATTGTGAGCTAATTATTCAAGTTTATTAAAACTTGCGTTCATTGACTTTTTCAGGTAACTAGTCACATATTGTTAAACATTATGGCGACTTTAGACTTCTTTATTGAGCAAGGGAAAGCCCTTAAAGTACCGCCTGAGGAGTTGAGAGTTTTTGCTACGACTGAATATGCCAAGGCATTGAAGTCGGAAGAAAAAAGAATGAAAGCAGAAGCTGAACAAAGGAAAGCAGAAGCTGAACAAAAGAAAAACGAGGCTGAGAATACAAGATTGCAGATGCAGGCAGATGAAAGGAAATTCATGTTGCAAATGGAAAAAGAAAAAAGAGAGACTGAGGAGAAAAGATTAGAAAACAAGCTGAGGAGAAAAGATTAGAAAGAGAAGCTGATGCTGAAAATAAAAGAAGAGAAGCTAAGGCTGAAGAAAAAAGATTACAAAGAGAAGCTGAACAGAAATGATAAGAATCAGAAGAAAGAAAGATGCAGATGCAGCTAAACAAAGAGGCTGAGGAGAGAAAAGCAAAAATGGAACATGAGGAAAAACGTTTGGCATTTGAGATAGAAAAATTGAAATTGACAAACATGGGTAATGTTAATCAGTCATCTGGTAGTAATGGTAAACCTTTTATTTATAAGGTCAAACTACCAGCATTTAATCCGTCCAGTGACGATATAACATTTTGGCTGGATAGGTTTGAACGTTCTTGTCGAACTCATAATGTGGATAGATCACAATATGCTAATCAGTTGTCAGAGATACTGAGAGGTGACTCTCTGACTAGTTTAAGCTTGGTCGAAGAGGCTGAACAGGATAATTATGATGTTATCAGAGCAGCCTTATTAAAAAAATATCAATTGACAGAGGAAGGTTACCGTCTTTTGTTTAAGACAATGGTACCTGAAACAGGGGTAGAATTCTCAGAATTCATTGCAAAGGCACGTCTTACATTTACACGTTGGATTGAGCTGTCCAAAACAGAAAAGACATATGAAGCCCTTATGGACTTGTTGCTCAGAGACAAGATTATGTCATGTGTAAATAAACCATTCCTTGAATTCCTACATGAGCGTAAACCTAAAACTCTAAAACAAATGGAAGAATATTGTACCCAATACGTCACTGCACACCCTGACGTAACTATTAGCAACGCTAAGGTTAAAGAAAGTATGCCAGTTGCTTCAGCAACACCATACAATCCTAATTACTCACACAAATTTCAAGGACCATAAAACAAGTTTGATAAAAAGGGTAACCATAATAATTATCAAAAACAAGGTAATCAATCATTTCAAGATTCTTCTTCGAGGAACTGGAGACGAGGTGACAGCCCTCGATACAGGGGTTGCCACAATTATAGAAATTTCTGCAGAGGAAGTTATTATAGGAACTATCCAAGTTATCCGTCATGGAGACAACAAGACCATAATTACAGAGATACTCATTATAATGAACATAATAATTGTAACCATGAGAACTATGACTCAAACCCAAATAGGGGTTACAATAGAGGAAACAATAATAATTGGAGAGGCAATAATAATCGAGGTAGATCTCAATACAGAGGACATAAATCACATTATCAGGCAAACTCTGCACAGCAAGAGCCCCATGAAGCCTGTGATCAGACTAATGAGAATAAAAACTCTAATAATATGGCATGTTCTGCTTTTGATTTTGGGAGAGCATCTCAATGCCCCCTGGGAATGCAAAAAAATGTTCCCATTATTCGAGCCAACTACGGTGTCTACTTTAAGTTGTGGTCACCCTCTCCCGGCTCTTCCTGCGTCAGTGGCGCATGATGGAAGAGGATCTCTTGTCTTACATAAAGGTCTAGTAAATGATAGCCCAGTCTCAATTCTTTTTGATTCTGGATGCACCACTATTGGTGTTAAGCAGTCACTCGTAGATCCTTCCCGTGCCACAGGCAAAGTAGTCAAATGTGTAACATTTGGCGGCACCTTAGAAAAGTACTCTACTGCTATCATCAATATTGCTACTCCTTTCTTTACGGGAAATGTGCACGCATGTCTTCTGCCGAATCCGATCGCTGATCTCATCATCGGTCGTATTCACGGAGTCAAAGAATGCACTCCGCAACAAATTGCTGCTTGGGAAAATCAAAATATCCAAACTGCTAATGCAGTAGTCACAAGAGCACAAGCTCTCAATATGCCTCAGACTTCATCTACTGAAGATACTGAGGTGCATAACCAAGATGATCCCTTGGTAATTTCTCGTGACTCATTTTTAAAACGGCAAGAAGATGTATCCCACTCTAAAGAAATTCTTCACTCTTGCAACAAAAGGTGATCCAAATAAAGATACAAATCGAAAATCTTGGATTACAATGAAGAATGGCGTACTTGTACGTATGGTCCAAGACTCTACTAAGTCCGTGCATTCTCAGATTCTTGTACCCAAGAATATGAGGGTTAAAGTTTTGCAGCACGCTCATGACTCTCAGTGTGCTGGACATATGGGTTTTTCCCGTACTAAGTCAAGAGTTCTTGCGGCTTTCTTTTGGCCTTTCGTAAACAAAGACATACGGATTTATTGCCGATCTTGTATCGTATGTCAAGAAGTCAAATCCAAAGGTCCACGCCATGTTGCACCTATTCAGGCTGCAGATATTCCTATTCGGCCGTTTCAGAAAATGGCAATAGACATTATTGGTCCATTTAAGATCAAATCTGCCAGAGGACATCAGTTTATCTTAACGTGTGTTGACATGTGCACACGTTGGCCAGAGGCTATCCCTCTAAAGAGCATTTCCACTGCAGATATTGCAGACGCTCTTTGGATCATATTTTCTCGTCTGGGATTCCCCGGAGAAATATTATCAGACCATGGCACCCAACTAATATCGGATACCATGTCTCAAGTAATGTCTACTCTGCAGATAGATAGATCATTGAGTAGTATCTATCACCCCATGTCTAATGGGATGGTGGAACGTCTAAACAGAACACTCAAAAACTTACTAGGGAAGATAACTGAGGATCATCCTCAAGATTGGGATAGGGTTTTGCCCGTGGCCCTCTTTGCGTACAGAGAGGTTCCCAATGAACATACAGGATTTTCTCCCTTTGAACTTGTCTTCGGCGCGCGACCGCGCGGCCCCATGTCTTTGCTTCATTATCTTATAACCGCTGATAATATTGATGATGACACAAAATCTTCTTACGAATATGTCATCGCGCTTAGACACAAGATTATCGAAGCATGCTGATTAGCAACTTCTTCTTCTGAATTTGCCAAACAGAAGGCAAGGCAATTTGCCAATAAGAACAGAACCTTACGACAACTTTGTCCTGGGGACAAAGCATATGTTTTGCTACCTTGTAGGGAAAACAGACTTCTTATCTCATGGAAAGGTTCGTTCGATATAATCTCGAAAATTTCCGATGTTGACTATATTGTCGATATTGATGGGAAGCATAAAACCTTCCACATCAACGTGCTTACGGAATTCCATGAACGTCCTTATTATTTGCTGCCTATTTTCCAGGCAACGAACGATTCTCCAGTCCCAAATGGACAGTACTCATCCCTGTCAGTAATACAGGATGAGGAAACAAGATTCTCGGATGTAAATCTCCCTCTTCCGGTGATTCCACTTCATTCTAGTGAATCATGGAAAAACGTTACTGTTTCTCCTAATTTATCTATGGCAGAACAGCGACAAGTCTCGTCAATGTTACAAACATTTCAGGATGTCCTTACAGACATTCCTGGACATACCCATGTCATTGAACATGACATTATTCTAACTGACCATAATCCTATTAGGGTCAGACCTTATCCTATCCCTATACATTTTTAAGCACAGGTCAAGAAAGAGCTGGATGAGATGATAGAATTAAAAATAGTCGAACCATCCAGTTCAGCATATTCTTCGCCGATGGTTATTGTTCGAAAAAAAGACAATAACATACGTCTTTGCATTGATTATTGCAAACTGAATCAAGTTACGAAGTTCGATGCTGAACCTATGCCTTTACTAGAAGAGCTACTTACTAGGCTTTCTAAATCCCATTTCTTCACTAAACTTGATTTGTCTAAGGGATATTGGCAAGTTCCTTTATCTGAACACGCCAAACCTCTTACTGCTTTTTCTACACCTAGGGGTTTGTATCAATGGAATTTAATGCCTTTCGGCCTTATGAACGCCCCAGCTACATTCGTACGCATGATACGTCGAATCCTATCTCATCGTTCAGATGTCATTGCGTACTTGGACGACATCTGTCTTTTCAGTGATACTTGGGAAGATCACTATTTGGGGTTAGGTGAATTACTGTCTACCTTACGCGAGCATAAGTTGACAGCGAAACCCTCTAAAGCCTGCATTGGTTTTAGCTAAATTTATTTCCGAGGTCACCGTGTCGGTCATGGTTTCCTAAAGACAGAGGACCATAATACCAGTAAAATACTTAACATCTCTATTCCTAAGACTAAAAAGCAAGTGAGAAGTCTATTAGGTCTTATACAATTTTATGGACGATTTATTCAGAATCTATCCTCTATCATGGCACCTCTTTCTTCGTTACTAAAGAAAGGGTCTCCTAATATGGTCCACTGGATTCAGGAATGGCAATCCTCTTTGGATAAGATTAAAACTTTGTTTTCAACTCCACCTATTTTAGTGTTACATACTACAGATAAGACATTTGTCCTTCGTAGTGACGCTTCATCCACTGGGATTGGAGCGGCACTAATGCAAGAGTACTCTGAAACTCTGCATCCTGTAATGTATATCTCACGAAAACTTAATGCGGCAGAAAGGAATTACTCGGTTTTAGACCGTGAACTTTTGGCGATGGTTTGGTCAATTCTCAAACTTCAAAGATTCCTTCTTGGCGCACATTTCATAGTGGAAACTGACCAGAAAGTTCTTACAGCTATTCAAAGTAAAAACTTGAAGAGCTCGAGATCAGCTCGATACGCCATTGCTCTTCAACCTTTTCATTTCTCGGTGCGAGCTATCCGTGGTTCAGAAAATGTGATGGCAGACATTCTGTCTAGATGCCCACATGATTCCACCTAACTGTTAAATCTTGGACTTCCTAATATGTCTAACTTTACAACAGTTTTTTAAAAATATCAAAATATGTACACATTTGTAATATATGATATAGTGATTGTATAAACATTTAGCGGTTCACTAATTTTTATTCACCGCTAGTCCTTTGATGATTTTTCTTTTGTCAATCATGAACTTATGGTACTTAATATGAAATTGTGATTGAAATTATTGTATGCATTGTGCCATTGCCAGTATGGTAGTATGCGTTGGTGACACCTCCCTGAAAATATTTATACTTAGAGAAATACTTTCTCTGAGACGTTGAGATATATTCTCACCGGTCGATCTATACTTCGACTTTGCCTTAATTTGGCGTGATAAATTGCTGATATTTCTCATCTGCACATTATTCGTGCGTTGTGAGCCTATTATATGATGATCTCAGATGAAAAAGAAATGATTTTTTTTCCCGGGGGGTGTGGTAGTCTGTTGCGCACAGATTCTTTTGTGTGGTAGTCTGTGACGCATAGATTCTGTTAGTAGGCATACAAATGTAAAGTAATATCTATTTGTCTGATGAAAAGTATTTATTTGAGAATCAAAATACTTTCTTGATAATTTAAGGGACAGAACCCTGATTGGTCGATGTTATATTCGGTTATATGGGTTATCTTTTCTTGTGTCTCAACCTGGCGTATGAATACTAGATTTACGTCAGTTTGCTTCTGGTATGGCCAGGAACAGATTGGTCTTGCTTAGAATGTTTATGGCCCGAGTTTATATTTATTCCTTGACTATTTAAGGTGATTCGGTCTTATATCTTTGTATCTTTGTAATGTCTATGTCGGCCTATTTTTTGAGCTGAACTCTGGGGTCAAAGGCATTTCTGCGCATGCGTCGATTTGAGTGTCGACGAGAGGTTCCGTGATGGCGAACGGTGTTTTTTGCTCGGACGAAGAAAGGTCCGAAGATTTTGTCATTGTGGTTGATCCTTGGGGAAGGAGAAGTTTTCTCAGTATGACTATAATGTCCGTAATTCCCCCCAACAGTTATTCTTGACGCCAAGGGATGGCGTGTGCTATTTGCTAGTGTTTTTCTGGACTTAAGGTAAAGCAGAAACATTTACTGAACTTACCTTAGGCCTAACTATATGCAGACGTTATACTGTCTGCAGGTGTATTTGCTTGATTGTGCTTAGACGACTCTTCTACTAGCAGCACTATACATTGGACATATGCAACATTTATCATGGGATATGGAAAGCCCAATATATTATTTGAGTAATGAACGGAGCCTTCACTTACATTTAAGACATCTTCAGAGTGAGCGACGCTCACTGGAACTAGCGCCATTTTGGATCCCACTTTCGGTCTATTCGGATTATCGATCAGAGAACAGGAATGCCTTATTACCTGATGGCGATACCAAGACCTATATGATATTGAAGTCCACTGCTTGTCTATTTAAGGTTGTCGTCATGAGAGTCGGCTGAATTACGGCTTGAAAGACTTAGCTAGAAGAAGGTTCTGTCAGTGAACCATTGTTGATGATTATGTATTCACATTAACTGATGCGATTAATCAGTTAAGGCATGAGACGATAGACAACCAGAATATTGAGTGCTTGCCTACTATCGTTCTATTGTATTTACATGCTACATGAATGTCCATTTGATGTTGTCATCCATTTTTCAAGTATACGATGATTTTTGTGCCAACCTGTTCAAGTACCAGTAAACTGTGTTGTCGGAGTGTGCGTCCCATTAAATTATAAGAAAACGTCAACAGCAGTCTATGTCATTGACTTCCAGCTATGAGTGAGTGAGTGTCCAGTCTACTTGTCAACTCACAGAACATTCCATCCATTCGCGTACCTTGCACTCTCACTCCAGATAAACATTGCCTTTGCTAGCGCCTCAACACTTGGCGAGCAAGTTGACCTAGATACACAACACTGCGTCGGTTCGAGTTGAACATTCGAATTATGTATCCACCTGTAACACTGGAGATACCCTAGCTATGCAACACACCGTCATCATTTCCAACAACGACGTGGTTTGCTACAAACGTCTAATAAAAGGTCGCGGGGTGTAATCTTGATGACGTTTTCTTCCTGCAGATTCATGATCAGCCCATTGTTGTTCTAGTTTATTATACCGGTTACTTCTTATGTTTGAGTGTACATCATCCTTTCGTCGTAAGCTTTGGTGCCTGCTAACTTTAGAGTCTGTGTGATGTCTGTGAAAAGTAGGTGATGAAGACTGACTTAGGGCGGGTGAACGGTGGGCAAAACTCCTGTCTGCTGTCACTTTTTTTTAGAGATGATGTATCTACCTGTGCCAAAATCGTACCCCTGTTAATGGTGGTGGCTTTCCCGGAAGTGTTAAGGATCATAATGGGAAAATCCCTGGATGTGGAAACCTCATCGATTCTTTCTGTTATCATTATCAACGGGTCATCATTGATCGCTTAATCTATCAGGGGTTTGACTTGAACGGTTTGGCCCGGCACAATATAAGACGAATTCTTAACACGTCCTTTTCCTATCAGTAGAGAATTTGGTGCTATTGTGACAGGGGCGGTGAGGCGTACTAAGGATGCAATTTGAATGTCATCCTGCAGCACGATATATTCATCATGAATCCTAATTTTTTGAAGATCAATATATATTCTAGCCCGGTGTTTGTGAAGAAAATTCCATCCTAGAATCATGTTTCTGGACATGCCTTTGATGATAACAAAGGGATGTACAAGTTTGTGATTTCCCAATTTGAAGGTAATCCATGCAGTGCCTATCGATTTTAATTCTTGTCCTGTTACCGATGCCATGTATGTTTTAGAATGCTGGAACATGACGAGATGTTGAATTTCACGAAATAGTTGGTATCGAATCAGACTAACCGATGCTCCCGTGTCTATTAGCGCCCTATAATTTTTGTCGTGGATGTTCAACAGGCAGGAACTGGGGTCACGATGTATGGTAATGTCAGTATTTAAAATGTCCTCATGTTTCACTTGGGGTAGGCACATATTTCTAATATATAAATAAAAAATAAAAAATAATATGGTATGAAATCAGTTTTACAAGTAAACGGTACTCATGAAACAAGGGACGTTTTGGGTTTTACCCTTCGTCAGCCACAGTTACGAACACGTGACAAGGACAAGAACTACATATAGGTGCTACAAAAATCAACGATGATGAGGAAATCGCCAAATGAGCGATACAAGCAGATGAAATGACGGTGATGATCAAAACGATAACAGTAATAACGCAAGAAAATCGTAAAACCAAAAAGACATGTCGAAACAGGAAAGTAAATAATCGACGAAGCGAAGACAGAAATGAACAACACTATTAAAACAAGTAAAAAAATCACTTAGCTGGATCCCAGAAAGAAACATCCAAGATGGCTGAAAAAATGAGGCGTCATGCGGAAGTGACATATTTCTAATACTGTTGTGTTCTCTCTCACGTATAAAAGACCTATTTTCAGAACTTTAGTGTGTCCTGATGTTGTTGTGTCCACCACTAACGGCCCTGCCTAGTGTGTGGCGTGTCCGTTTCCCTGGCGCGTAAAGGGTTGTGGTGCTCCTCTGGTATACTGGGGTTGTGAGGGGTATCGTCGGGGTGGTATAGTATAACTGGTTTGGTGTACGGATCGCTGAGATGCTGGTTATAGCCATCACTGTTCAACGTTCTAGTGGCATAGTTTGCTCTACAACTCCTAAAATTATGACCTGTCCTACCACAAGTGTAACAACCTCCTGGGTTGACATTATACACATTATCTGGCCTCTGTGCAGGGGGGCTATGAGGACGGCTGTTATTCCGACTGTAAGCGATAGCACGATTCCATTTTTGTCGGGAGTGACCAATCTCCATGTGTTCATGTTCAACTGTGTGTCCGTGCTCTACCCTTGGTTCTCTTCCAACACGCTGGTGGAAGCGTTTTCTGACATTTTCCTCCGTCACTGCTGCCTGGATAGTGTCAGTAATAGTTTGGTATCTTTGCGTATTTAATGAAGTTTTAGGTGATCTGCAAACAGTCCATCCACAAAGATACCCACAAGGTGTCTTACTAGTGCTGGGGTATCCGTTGAACCACCACAAAATGCTTCCTCTGCTAGATTCAAAAGCCTATCCCCATAAAATTGCACAGGCTCGTCTTTCTCTTGCCGGATCTTCCTTAACAAAGACCAAGCGTGCTGGTCATCGACAATGTCACTATACCTTTGAATCAGCTCCTTCTTCAGGGAGTCATAAGTCTCATTTGGGTATAATTGTCCCCTTCTGCGCAAAAAATCCGTAACTAGTGAGTCCCAGCTTTAAAAAAGCGATCCGCTTCTTTTCCGTGTCATTGACAGCATCAACAATGGAGGCAAACTTGTCTATATCAGATAGCCATCTCCTAAACTTGTTCGTATCGCCGCTGAAGGGCGGGATGATGGACCTGATCTGTGTGAATTTAGCATAGTGGTCTACGTTATGCAATGTGGCAGTAATTTGTTGCAGCGCCAGCAAGGTGGGCTCTGCAGTGGGCGGTGTCAGTACTGAGGCTGTAGGCTGCATTTGTTGGGCCTGCACATATTGTTGCTGCATAGCCTGTCCCTGTATATATTGTTGCATTTGCTGCTGATCCTGTCCTTGCATATATTGTTGTTGCATTTGCTGCTGATCCTGTCCTTGCATATATTGTTGTTGCAGTTGCTGTTGCTCTGTCGGCTGTTCCATGTCTATTGATTATATTTGTCAGTGGTTCACAGTGATCGTTTATGATGTCCGCTCTCCGTAAAAGGACTGGTCACTTGGCCTCAATTAATGTATTATGTGGCGAGGTTGTGGTACTTATGCAGAACTTTATTTATAGAAATTTTCTTTCTACTTTTTATTTAGTCCATGTCTACGTGTGATCTAGTACTGGCTTATAGCTCGCCAGAGTTGGTTATTTCTTAGACCCTGTCTGAGTGATGTGGTTCGTTCGTTCCTTTTATAGGTGTTGTGCGATGGAGAGCATTAGTGGTTGAGAAATGTGAACTTTGACAATACATCTTTGTTATCCAACTGACAATAAATTTTCAACAGCCTGGTCCTTAAAAATGAATTTTATTTAACAGAAAACTGGTCAAATAGTGTCAAACAATGTTCAACAATTAGGCATTTTGTACATCAAACAAATCTTAGTTATTTTTTTTTTCATGAAGAATATATTTTCCATCCTTCACTTCAGTCTAAGATGCTTCATAAAATTCTTTCCCAACATCAAGTTTTACTAAATCCTGGTGATAATAGTCGTGTTTGGTATAGGTAAAGTGAGTGTGATTGTGTACTGGCAAAGTCGTTCACACAACAGGTGCGCACACGGGAGTCATCGAGTATGGGACGACTGGTGATATTTAATTATTGTTTATTAACTCACAGCACATCATCACGTAGACATAGACGAATACAGGTACATCGAATCATATAATTTCCACACTGCATTAAATATATATAATACGGCCTGTCCACATCCTGGCCTATAATAATCTTCATATGGCCTAACCAGTACTCTATTACTCAATAAAGCCTGCTCACACGGCAGCTATAATAATCTTCAATATGGCCTAAACAGTACTCCATTACACAATAAAGCTTGCTCACACGGCAGCTATAATAATCTTCAATATGGCCTAAACAGTACTCCATTACACAATAAAGCCTGCTCACATGGCAGCTATAATAATCTTCAATATGGCCTAAACAGTACTCCATTACACAATAAAGCCTGCTCACACGGCAGCTATAATAATCTTCATAAGGCCTAAACAGTACTCCATTACTCAATAAAGCCTGCTCACACGGCAGCTATAATAATCTTCAATATGGCCTAAACAGTACTCCATTACACAATAAAGCCTGCTCACATGGCAGCTATAATAATCTTCAATATGGCCTAAACAGTACTCCATTACACAATAAAGCCTGCTCACGCGGCAGCTATAATAATCTTTATATGGCCTAAACAGTACTCCATTACACAATAAAGCCTGCTCACACGGCAGCTATAATAATCTTCATATGGCCTAAACAGTACTCCATTACACAATAAAGCCTGCTCACACGGCAGCTATAATAATCTTCATATGGCCTAAACAGTACTCCATTACACAATAAATCTTTACTGCAGTTTATCACATAGGCTGTACACACAGCGAAATATATAAGTCGACATTTTCTTAAGCCCTACGTAGTCATACACTATCCAAAAACCACTGGGACTCGACCTACCCGGTCCACGCCCAAAACACAACCCCCTTAAATCACATACACTAGTCCCGCAAAAAAAAATCCCGTCACGAGACTCGGCTGTCTTGAACACCGCTCTCGATAACACATGCAGACTAGCTGCAAGCTATTCACATGGCTCAAAACAGTACAGAATAAATACATCTCAACATTTGAGATTAAACAGCGTTCACACGCTTATCTGTACTCTGCCACTCCACAAATAGGAAAAGATAATTCTATCCTAAAGTCAAACAAGTATCCGCTTAATCAAGCGTTGCAACTCGAAATTTAATTTGTCCAAAAACATTCTAAAGATTACTTCCCTTCCATAAAATCCACTTGCAACACCTGGATAATCATAATTTCATATTTGCTTTCTTTCTCCGTAGTTTTCTTGACCGCCACCTTGTCTATGCTCAGTTTCAAATCCTCTTCCCTCGTTATATCTATTGTATCCTCCATTTTGTTTCTCTTCTGCTATTATGTTTTCATTTTACGAAAATACGCTGAAATACAAAATGATAGGGCGATCGTACTACTTACTTGCATAGGTAACTGAATAACCTTTTCATGTGTACAAATACACATACATGAAAGTTTCTTAAAATCGATGAATACCTCAACTTGGGAGCTGGACAGTCATTGACACGTCCTTCTACACTGCTCACTTTTTTTTCAGGACTGCCGGTTTAATATTTTCCTGTCGAAAATTTCGTAGTGCTTTGAGCTGGCTACGTTTTCATTGGTTGGAAGCTTATATTATTTGATAAATTATTGGTCAAACATCACATTCTCATAGCGTGATGTAGCTGTCCTTACTTACGTCACTACATTTCCATGCCAACTGCCGCCGATTTGTCACGTGGCTTTTTAAACCAAAGTTGACACAGTAGCTTCACCTTGCTCTACCCTACTCTTAGCTGTCTGGGGTATTTTTATATTTGTTAAAAATCGTGCTTGCTTTTTCTATAATAACTAATGATAGTTTTATTCTCATTATAACCAGCCTCCAGCATGAATAAATGCTGATGGTGGTAGGTCATACGGCCACATAGAGAAAGCAAGGCAGTGAGGGGGCACAGTGGCTACCCACCTCATAAAACGGGATCTCGTATAGTGGAGGCATTAACAATTCACTCCTTGTGGCAGTATCTGCTATGGGAATGAAGCCGCTCACGTCTGGTAAAATTTTCCGCATACGCTGACACCCCGCCAAATCCCTAGTCATTCAACAGCAGACTTCCAATATTTCACGAGTTCTTATTATATGCCACCATAATCTGATTATGTTTCATGTGATTGTCTAATTTACTGTATGAATGGTTTGGATTTTATTTGTCTGTCTTTTTTGTTTTGTATGTTTGGTTGTTTTTTTCATTACTTTCTTTAATGTTTTTTTTTAAACATGCTTAAATTTGATTATGATTGGATACTATAAATGTATGCTATTATTTTACCTTGATAATGTTGCATGCTTAAATAATGAACAAAATACATGTGTGAGTGAAAGGATACAGTATGCAAGATGACAGAGAGTGGAAGAGCTCTGAATGTTAGACGGGCCTGCGTGCCGAATTCTTAATCCATTGAAAATAAAGTTCGTTCGTTCGTTCTTTCTATCTCTCTTTCTCTCTCTCTCTCTCTCTCTCGCTCTCTCTCTCTCTCTCTCTCTCTCTCTCTCTCTCTCTCTCTCTCTCTCTCTCTCTCTCTCTCTCTCTCTCTTACTCACTCATTCTGGAAGGCAGGGTAGCCGTTCTTTGGAACAATCTTCAACATACGCTGAAAAACTCGCTCAGTCGCTGTTCATGAAATCACAAACAGCTAGAATATTTCATGAGTTCTGATTACATGGCACTGTATTGTGATGCTTCAAAACATAGTCTAATACATTCAATGGAGAGTTTTATTATGTTTTTTTCTTTTTTTTTTTCTTCTTTTTTTTTTCTTTCTGTAATTGGTATTATTATTATTACTATTATTATTATTATTATTTTGTGTTTGTTTTGTACTTCTTTTTTTTAACGTACTGTACTTTATTTCTTGATTACTATTGGATATATTATATGCATGCTGTTATATTACTTTTACAATCTGATAGTGAATGGATGCAGTATACAAGATGAGAGAGAGAGGAACGTCAGAAGAATAGATGGGCCTACGCGCCTAATTCTCAACCCGTTGAAAATAAAGTTCGTTCGTTCCTTCTGTCTTTCACTGTTTCTCTCTCTCCGTTGCTCTCTCTCTCGCTCTCTCTCTCTATCCCCTCGATCTTTCTCACTGTCTCTCCCTCGCGCTCTCTCCCTCGCTCTCTCTCCCTCGCTCTCTCCCTCGCGCTCTCTCTCTCCCTCACTATCTCCCTCACTCTCTCCCGCCCTCTCTCTCCTTCGCTCTCTCTCCCTCGCTCTCTCTCCCACTCTCTCTCTATGTGTGTGTGTGGTGTGTTAGTGTGTCCAACTCGCGTTTCTAGAGCAGAGTCTGTTCAACATCACTCTTTCTGGTCTTAAATGTCATTATCAACATAGCTTCAACTTGTTTTGCACATACCTTGTTTGAATCAATGAATTACGATGAAATAGAAACATGAACAATGCAACAAATAGTAAGATGTAACGTGAGGGGGGACAACGATGGCGGCACAGAACATACTACGAGATACAATTTTAACTGCATCATTTTGTATGTGGTAACCTCCAGGTATGAAACATTACTTTGACAAATAATACCAACATGTATAATTTTATATGTGATAACATTGGGAGCCGCGCTGGTGTAATGGCTACGACGTTGTACTGGCGACCAGGTGTTCATGGTTCAAACCCGGCCGTCGGCGTTTGAAGAAATGTTTACGACCGGAAATTTGACTGAATAACCTGAACGGCTCCTGCACATAAATCCCGTGTGGATGGGAAGGAGCGAAGCTCCTGACCGGGTTGGAAGGAAAGTCCACTGACCCCCCAGCCTCGCAATGACATGTTATTGGGCCGAAAGAGCTGGAAAGCTCGAGTGCTGCTGGTTATAGAAAAAAAAAAAAAAATATATATATATATATATATATATATATATATATATATATATATATATATATATATATATATATAGATAGATATATATAGATATATATATATATATATGATAACCACCAGGTATGAAACATTACTTTGACAAATGATACCAACATGTATAATTTCATATGAGGCAATCACTAGGTATGAAGCATTACTTTGACAAATGATACCAACATGTATGTCACAGGTAGGTATAATTTGAGAATAGATTATGTCTGAGTTCAGACAGATTATGAATGCAAAGATGTGAAATAGATGAGAATAGAGTCACTAATGAAATTATGAGAAGAGATATGACTTCTGAATCGTGGTTGGGCCACGGCTTCAGCCTTCTGTGACTTATTTTACTAAGACCATCTGCTTCTCTCCCTCCTATGCTCCCAAAGCAGTAAGGGACAACGTTATGACACACAGTGACAGTTATAAAAGGAAGAGATCCTGACCACAGGATGGATTTTTATGTTTATTAAACAACACACAAAAACGATACCACTGCATGAACAAAAAAACAAAAACCCCTACACCCGTATTCCTTCTCAATGTCTGACTGCTACAGGGATACATTAAATCATCAAATACAAAAATTATGGTCAACACACTCTTTATCACACCACTAGGCTCAAACGCACACCTCGCTTCGCTACCCCTACCCGCACACTCTTACTGGCACGCTTAAAATGTCCAAATTAAGGGGTTAGGCCCCCAGCTATCAAACAATGACAGCGGCCAAATCCTTTTAGGGTACTAAAGCTTGTCAGATACTCTCCTACTCTGCTAGGAAAAATCACTCTGTTCCACCTAAGTATTATATCTTCGGAATACGGAGTTAAGCTCCCACTGGACACAGGTAAATATATCCCAAGAATAACACTTTATATCTCGGGTGGCCACCACTAAATCCGCAAAATACGGTAACCCTGGCTGGGCGAATTTCTCTCACCGATCAAAATATATAATCCAGGAGCGAATCAGTGAATTGCAGCTAGTATCACACATGCCTTTATATACTAGCTAAGGTGGAGGGAGGAATAAGGTGCTAGCTACCTTCCCCTTCACCACTAAGGGTATACCACTGTTGTCCTAAATAACTTATCTCGAAGAACTACACACGAGCTCGTATTGCCAAAGGCATGACACAACAACAGTGGGTTACATATGACTAACGCTCATGAACAGCTTATATCCCGTTTATTCAATTTAACGTCATGACCACACATGGCCTGATGAAAATACAACATTACGACTATATACGTGCCACAACAGGGAATATATGTACTAATATCAATCTACAGAACGGGTAATCTGGCTACCACGATCTTAAAATGGACACCGCGTCATCACGCTGGAGAAACCTACATAGTAACACTGACTATGAAAATGCACGACAGTAACTTAGCATGTACCAAACTCAGCGCTAAGTAAATAACCATTTCCCTGGAATCCTCAATAGGAGAAAAAGCTAACACTAGAAAATAGGGCTCAAATGGCGGGCACCGCGTCACTCTTCTAGATATCACAGACAGCCGAAGCTGGCATACCCAAAAACTGCGTCCGCCATGGATGGCAGTCAAATATCCACTCACTGTATTCGCTCCAGTCTTGCACATTCCATTACTTCCGCTGATCACATGACTCTGCTGATCACATGACTATCAGGAAGGTTTTAGACCGTCTAACAGCCTAGAAATACGCCGTGACAGCTAGGATATCAGGTTATCCAGAAACAACGCCAGGCGCATGCACCTCTGATAAAGACAAAGACCACTGGAAAGATAGCTGGCTTCTACTGGGTGTTGCGTCAAAATACTCCACGATGACGGTTCGTAAGTGGGTAGGTCAAGGTTACTCCAAGAATGAAAGGCAATGGCATCAGCCAAGGCGCTAGTGATTTGTAATACTCCGTGTGTAGATAATCTACTATGGACTGGCTATTAACTGAAGACTGCAAGACTAGTAACTTAAGGGCACATGAATTTACATGCCACGAATAAATCTGGATGGTTGCGTAGTGCCCTCTCTCCTCTCACTCATTCATTACATAAATCCCAACCCACTATCGTAGTTCCACCCCTCCTCTCTCTGATAGCCTAGACAATAGTACAGGTAACTTCACCCAGGCGTGACGGCTGGCCTGCCAAGGCGTGCGCGTATGACCTCTCACAATCTCGGTATTATGCCGACATTATAAACAAATCCAGGTTACTCATTCACAACTTGAATGGGAAAATACAAGCGCCCACATCAACATAGGTAATTGGGATTGTACTGCACGTTATACAATTAATGTGGCGATAACACACACTACTATCAAACGAGTATCAAAACTCTATACAAAATTAATTATACATCTTTTAAAAATGGAACATACAACACCAAAATAAAATAAATCATCTCCCCCTTTCTGTCTTGCCGTACTTCTTAGTGATGTTAAAATTGGTAGCTAGCGAAATGAAGTTATACCTCCCGCGTTATGTCTAACAATTACTTTATATTAAGCCATATATATTAAGAGAAATACAGTAATTAAGTCTCCTAAATCTATATTATTAATCTACCAAGAAAAATAAACCCCAAGAAAAATTGACTAAGCAAATGTGCTTACCAAATCAAGGAATTCCGATTTACACTCTCTAACAGTTGTTAGCTTTCAACTCAACAACGTCATTAGACGACAAAATCCTTGAATAGACAACTGGTAAAGCATGATAGAGACATGAACTTAAATACGAAGAAGAATGACAGGTGTTCGAAGAACGCTTACCGCACGTGTGCGGATCCTCGTAAGACAGACGTAAGACTGTTTACGATCTCCCGTTCAATGCTCGCCCCTGTTCATGATGAATGGTCGAAGGCAACTTGAAATGAAAGAACGAGAATTCTCCGAGCGACCGGGGGACACAGAAACTAGCCAATTGCTACATAGAGACCTTTTCGGCATAAAAAATTCCGCAAACTTAGAGGAGCAAAGAGTTCCCGGTTTTCTCCGCATCAAGGAGACCAGGGCACTTTTAGCTTCCCTGAATGCCAACATAAAATGATCGTTAGACGTCCAGCCGCTTCGCACGTGCGAAGAGGTGTGTCTAACTGTTCTCTAGCAAGATTGACAGAATCGGAGAGAAAATAAGAGCTGTTAAAATAAAAAAAAGTGACAGAATAAGTGGGCGGTAACATGAAAAATGAAATTAAACAGACAGGTTAACTTCACACAAGGGCAGACAATTCTAACCATCTGTGACAATGTATAATTTCATATGTGGTAACCTCCAGGTATGATACATTACTTTGACAAATGATACTAACATGTATAATTTCATATGTGATAACAACCAGGTATGAAACATTACTTTGACAAATGATACTAACAAGTATAATTTCATAGTTGATAACCACCAGGTATGAAACATTACTTTGACAAATGATACCAACATGTATAATTTCATATGTGGTAACCACCATGTATAAAACATTATTTTGACAAATGATACCGAAATGTATAGTTTCAGTCAAAAGCTTTTAATGTGAAAAGTTCGGATGTTTGAACCAAAAAAAGAATCAAAGTTCCGATTTGTCTTTAAATATACCGAGCATGCATTAATTCATGAAGAAATAGAGAATGTCCGCTCAAAAGTAAGATACTTTAGTGGATTCATTGAATCTTTCTTCCTGTCGCATTGCCAAACCACATTGAAACTTGTCTGTTCCTTTCTTTTTTCTCCATCTCTTCGGTATAGTTTAATGAACGAACGAACGAACGAACGAAGATCTTTATTTATACGTAAAGGTCGTCTCATAGCAGAAACTGCACAGGGGGTGAAGTGTTAGATAATTCACTATACTAGGTCCGGCATCGAGAGATGGGGTAACAAGTTCCCATCCTCGCTGCCTTTTCATTCCCTAACTCAAAAGCAGAGTCAGATACCAATTTACAGCTGGATAGACTGGAGCGTGAAGCCACCAGCTTTCGATCACGGCGCCTTTAACGCGAGAGGCCAGCGCTCTAACCACTTTGGCAAAGGGACGTTTTATTTATAAAGGGTGAATAAAATAAACTTCGATATTAACGAAACAAAATATCATTTAAATTGGTACTTTATCAATACATGTTTCGGTTTTTAGAAATTGAGAGTTGTAATATATGAAATGAATTCAGATGATGATTGGGACCATCCATGACAGGAGATTCGCCAGTACTAGTAAAAAGTGAACAAAATTAAGTTCGCTATGATTTGAAAAAGAAGTAATTCTTCTTGAAAAAGAAAGGTCTAGTTATCAGACTTGACAGATGTAGGTAAAGCATTCCACGCTAAAGCAGCAGCATAGGTGAATGAACTGTGAAATAGGTCAGTCCGTGGTTCGGAAGTATGCCACGCCGAATAGAACTGGTGAAATTTTTAAGTTTAAACATTTTAACCTAGAAATGGTGGCACGTGATTGTTTATTTGAAAAACAAACAATTGATTATGGAGCAATCATAATTGATTTCGGGGAAGAATATTACGTTGTGTAAAATAGCTGAATACTATAAACAGAACTGTCTGTAGACTAAACGTAATACTTATGTTTATTGTTATTGTTATACAGAATTGCCACCATTGCACTCCGGGCAAACCCATAGGTGCTCAGTTTCCATCAGTATATGTCGAAGAGTGTGAATGCTAACTGTTCCTGTAGCTCGCTGGTTGTAAACACGACGAATGCATCCTCTCATACGTCAATCTCTACTAGCTTTACGTTTGATGTCAAATTCCAACAGTGAAGTCTTAACCTTGATGATTCATCCATTGCAATGTCATTCTCTAACAGGCGATCATTAATTGTTCTCAGTATATCTCCCTTATCCATATCCAGTATCCCGACTATGGGTGCTCTTGATGCTAGTCTGTCATCTCTTTCATTACCACATACCCCAGCATGACCAGGACAGTATATCCACACCAGCTCTTGTAGACTGGAAGCTTCTATGAATGTTTTCCATTCATGCCGCAACCAACCACTTAAACCTTCGGAAGCGTGGACTGAGAGTCTGACACAATGATAGCCTTTGTTAATGAAGTTTCAATTATCCACCTTAAAGCTGCAGTAACATGCTGGAAGTTTTTATCCTGTAAGCCCCGCTATGTTCGGCGACGATTCTGCCCTGCACACGAGCAGAGAAGCCCCAACCGGATTTCTCACCACGGATCACAGACCCATCTGTATACACCACAGCATTATCATCGCCGGAATGATCATGTATCAGTTGATTAATTTCCAATTCTGCTTTTCCATTCCCCCAATTTCTACACTCCCTGCCAAGGCTGATGATGACATGCTGGTTGTTACTATAGTTCTCATCTGACATATTCCACTCTTCACCCCTTGAATATATTGATTATATACTTATGTTTAAAATGATGGGAACTGCTTAAGAACTGTAGAACTGTAGCGACTCCGAATATTAGAGCTACAGCTAAGATGACGTAGTATATGATCATCAGGAGCGAGCTGAGCATTGAGCATTTCGGGCGCTTCCTGAAGGTCCACAGCAGCAGAGAAATAGTGTTAAAACTGGTAATTAGACATTTAGAAACAGTATTTCATGTGGAATCGGTAAACATGGGGGCCAATGTTACTTTTTACCACTGCACCCCAACTACCATCGGTACGCCCCTAATGAGCATGGTAGAATGTAAGCCGAATGTTTGGGCATTAGAATTACTTTATTTAAAAAAAAAAAGAAAACTGAAAACTGATGGTGTTTTTTTTAAATAATCCTCGCTGTATATTACATTTTAGGATTCCAGTACCGCGATTAGCCTACATTTACCTCCTGCAACCTAAGCTCGGGTCCTCATTATCTATATAATCATCATCACTGTAGCTAGGCTGTTTGTAGGAAACTTGCACCAAGCAGTCTCTTGATCTTGCTGTGGTGGTTTTTGTGGCAATTTGTTTTACATGATGAGTTTGTCTGCCTCATGTACAACCTAATATTAGTTGCATTGTGTGACATGCCTGAGTGTGTAGTAGTCATATTCTTTCTTGTGACCTAGAGGATGCTTATAACAGTGTGGACTGTATAATGGCATGTGGTGTAAACCCTTGGTTAACAGCTGCTTTAATTGAGAGATGAGTTGCATTTCGCTTGGGAACTTATACATCAGAACCAATGCGCATTTGCACCCGGGACTACCCCAGGGTTCTCCACTATCACCAGTGCTGTTTAACATCTACACAGCAAAAGTAGCAACCTTTCAACCAACAGGACTGGGAAGAACATTAACTTTCGCAGATGACATACTCATGTACAGAACTGGCTCAGACAGACAAGAAATGGTCCAACGCATACAAGAGACACTACAGGCAGTTTCTAAATGGTGGGAGGAAAGCGGATCACAGGTCAATCCCAACAAGGCCTGTGTGATGTGGTGCTCTTTGAACAACTCCATTGTGAAAGCAGACCTTCCAGACATTACTTTCAATGGGCAGAACATTGAAAGGCAAGACAGGCTGAAGTATCTGGAAGTAACGTTTGATCGATTAGTTCAAGTATCATGTCGAACTGATCATACAGAAGTGCAAGCGAGGACTGGCAGCCTTAAAAACAATAGCTGCTGCGCGCTTGGAACAGAGACTATTGTTTCTCCTGTATCATCAGCTCGCGATTTCAGTTATCGAGTACGGGCTAGGAATACTCACGCTGTCAGTGTCACAATGTGAACGACTGGAACGCATTCAAAATGAAGGGATGCGACTAGTTTTTGGGCTGTACGCGTGATGCCCCCATTGTGATAATGAGATACATGCTCGGATTTCTGTCGATTAGAACCAGATATGCGATGGCCCAGGCAAAATCCTATATGCGGGTAACCACCGACAAAAGACACCCCCTACATGAGAACGTAGCTGACATCAAAGGAGCAAGAATAAAGAGGATGTCATGGATGGCACAGGCAGAGACCAGGTAACCAGGGTTGAAAATATATCCAAAGGGGAAGAGTGGAGTAAGTCAGGAGAGAACTGGATAAACGACCAGCAAGTCATCATTAGCCTTGGAAGAGAGTGAAGAACTTGGGGCTATGGGACAACAGAACTGGAGATTAATCAGCTGATAAGTGATCATGCTGGGGATGATGACGCCATTATGTACACTGATGGGTCTGTAGTACGTGGTGAGAAATCAGGATGGGGCTTCTCTGCGAGAATAAAGGGCAGGGTCGTCGCTGAACAGAGTGGAGCCTACATGACAACAACCTCTAGCATGAGAATGGAAGCATAGGCAGTTACTGCAGCACTGAAGTGGCTGCCAATAGAATCCTCAAGTTCTTCAAGAACTTGTCTGGATCTACTGTCCTGGTCATGCAGGGGTACGTGACAATGAGAGAGCTGACAGACTGGCCTCGAGCGCACCCATAGTGGGGTCACTGGACATGGATAAGGGAGAGATACTAAGGGTGATTAATGATCGCCGGCTGGATAATGACACTGCAATGGATGAATCAACAAGGCTGAGACTGTTGGAGTTTGGCATCAAACGTTGGACTAGCAGAAATGGACGTGAGAGAGAATGCATCCATCGTATGTACAACCAGCGTGCTACAGGTACAATTAGCATTCATACTCTTCCGACATTTGCTGAGGGATACTGAGCACCTATGGATTTGCCCGGAGTACAGTGAGGTCGATTTTGATTAATAATAACAATAACAATTCTTTCTTTGTTTCTTCAGAAACCCCCGGGAACTCAAAGCTGAGATGCTTGACCAATAGGTTCACCATTAGTGAATTATGACAGTAATTTACGTATGCAGTTTTAAAGTTGTTGGACGACAAAGAAATTATTTGGTTTTATATATGTTAATGTGCATAGAATTAGCACTTTATCGTGTATATATAGACGATGTCTGCTGGTTAGATATCTTCTGCCTGGTGTAATGGCTGGCCAGTTTTGTTTACCCCATTTCCCTTCTGAACCAATACTGCAGATTTGCTATCGTGCGTTTCGAGAGTATAGCGCTCGCTTTCTGTGTCGTGGTTCAGGGTTCATACACCAAAAATAAGATGGATGAACCGACCCTCTCTGCGTAGACTAATTCTGCCTAGGACTGGAGAAACCTTCAACTGAAGTGCCATGAGTAATCTTCCCTACCGATTGGACGCAAACCGTCCATCAGACATAATTTATGCATTCCTGGCTAACACACGTAGCAAAGGTCTCACTCTGACATGAAATCAGGCTCACCATAGCGTTCGCTTCTCAACTTTGCGTGACCCAAACTTACAATGCATAACTGACCTCACCGACACATAACTGGCGATCCACGTTCACTCTATGCAATATAATGTATGGAACATTTATTATATGTGTTAGGGCATTTGATAACTAACAACAATTAAAGTAGATCACTAAAACCCTGCCACCTCCATTACTTGTTTTGGCGTCTACGTGAGAAAGATAACCGGCCTTATTCCCAACCAAATTTCAGTCGCGCCACCTGCGATTGCTGGAAGATACACCGTTAAATATGTTTTCTCTACTTTCTTATCCTGTTAACTGTATACCATGTTGAAAGAAGTCTTGGATCACAAGACCTTGTTTTTTGGTGAAGGTATGTTTAACTGCAAAATATCAAAATGGTTACCTGAAGTCGTGACTCGTATACTGAGAACACATTTTTCCTCTTTATATCCTGATTATGTCGTTAAGCATCGCAGGTATCGTTGATATTGGTTTCCGGTGTTCTGGAAACGTCTGGAACTGCAGTGGAAAGGGGGAGAGAAGGCGATTGGCATTACGCAACTGAAGGCAAGTCATTTAAAACCAAAAAAAAAAAAAAGCACGTGGCTGTCAGAAACACGCGCCAATGCCCGGCACGGCATTATATACGGCTGAAAACAGACACAGTTCTACTATTTATGCTGAGAGAGATAAATCGAGACGAAAATTAAATGATGAAAACAAACAGATGAAAATAACGTGATGAAAATAAAGTGATGAAAATAAAGAGTATGAATGCTAAGATAAATAAAAATAAAGAGATGAAAATTAGAAAATATCAAACTAGAGGCAAATACACAAATAGAACAGAATTATCCAAGTAGAAATACACAAAAAGTGGGACACCGATCTCGAAAGAAAAGCGCAAACGTTATCACTGCACACACATAAATAGGACGAAAGAAAGATTTTTGCTTTCTCGTCTACTACTATTTGCTCTTGGTTTTAATCAGTTTCTTCCTAAGAGCCGACTAGAATTAGGTTGTGCTTTGGGCTCGCAACGTCATCATGACAAACGCATTGCTACAAAAACCACCACTACAAGAGTACATGAACACTTTGGTGCAGGTGTCCTGCAAGAGGATAAGTCGCTATGGTGACCTCATGCCCCGTAAGAAGCGAAATGGGAAATGATCATGAGAATGATTTAACCAGTGTGACATCCCATAGACAATGATAGAAATAGTCACGTGGGGCGGTCACGTCTTTCAGTCCCTTCCCTTACTGTTAACATAATGTCACCTGCTTGACTCTGACACAACCATAGTTTATACAGATCAAAATTTGGGACCAAGCATACTTGAATAAATGAATGAATATTGACAATATAAGACCAAATGGCATGACAGCGTACACTCATATTTACCACGCACCAGTCAAGTGATCACATTAAACCCACATTAAAGATAAGCGTAAATGGGAAAATCCTGGAACAAGTCAAGAGCTACGTATATCTTGGTCATATAATAACAGAAGATGGCAGATGTGAAACAGAGATCAAGAAGAGAATAGGAATGGCCAAAGCTACATTCAACAACATGAAACATATACTGACATCCAAACAGTCATCTCACAAATTAAAACAGAGAATCATAAAGTGTTACATATATTCTGCATTTCTGTATGGTGCAGAAACATGGACGATGAATAAGCATTTGGAAGAAAGAATTGAGGCTCTTGAAATGTGGATATATAGAAGAATGGGGCGTATCTCATGGAAAGAGATGAAAACAAATAAGGAGGTCCTAGAAAATCTAGGTATGAAAAGAGAACTAATGAGGGAGGTCAAAGTTCGGCAGCTAAAATACTTTGGCAACATAAAAAGGCATAACACCTTGCAGAAAACCATAACAGAAGGGAGAATTGAAGGCAAACGTGCAAGGGGAAGATAGCGCTATAAGTGGGAAGATAACATCAAGAGATGGACAAGAAAGAGTCTATCAGAGTGCACCACCAAGACAAGAGACAGAAGACGTTGGAGATCCATTACAGCTGACCTTCGTTGTGGAGATGGCAACTGATGAGTCAAGTGATCAATATATATATATATATATATATATATATATATATATATATATATATATATATATATATATATATATATATATATATAAGCTTATTCAAGATTAACACAGTAAATTAATGAAAACAGGAGAAGTAAATCATGTCGTTTATTAGAGAGGCATGCTTGCCTTATCATTGTGAATTCCGCCTGCGATCATGTCCATCCACAATGGCATTCAATCATGCCGTGTCAATCAAAGAAGAGCGTTGTGATGTCACTGTTCTGGTTAAAGAAAAATTGGAACTAGTCGAAATTATTCGTGGATTAATTTGCTCAGTGTGAAGTAGCTTGACCGTCTGCATCTAGACGATGTCTTGGCTCTTCTGTAGGGTAGCCGCAGACAGATGTGGGACAGGAAGAGAATATTTGATGAACATTTGGTTCTGGAAGTACACACAGAGAAGACAGGGAATGTGAGAGCAGGTGCGGCAAATGATGGCAGAAGTGCATTTTGAGAGACGTCCTTCAGGAGGTGAGCTCATACATATGCCTTAGCAGCGGTATAGACAAACGTGGGGGAAAATGTAGTGATGTCAAAGTGGAAAATGAGGTGCTTTCGTTGATTTGAGAGATGTGGAAGTTAGGAGAAATTGAATGGAAAGTAAACGTGGAAGTCTTCCACTTAAATGTTAAGGTAGTCCTACTGTATGGCTTTGGAACTTGGAGAACGAAAAAAAAAACCAAGATGTTACAGACTTTCATAAGTGGGTGTTTGCAAAGAATAGATCAGAGCTTCTTAACCATGGGTCCATGCTCCCTCAAGGGGTGCGAGACTCACCTCGTGGGGGTGCGAGACTCACCTTGTAGGGATGCGAGACTCACCTTGTGGGAATGCGAGACTCACCTTGTGGGGGTGCGAGACTCACCTTGTGGGGGTGCGAGACTCAACTTGGGGATAGGGGGGGGGGGGGGGGGCGAGACATGCCAGATAATTTAAAAGATGAATCATCATGAACAATATATAATACACAGAACTCAAATGTATTTGTACAAAATAAAACATTGACAACGAGAATTAGATATTGAACCTTATTGGTACGACAAAATCTTCAACGTACAACTGATGGTAAGGGCCAGACAAGTACCAGTGTAGCAGGAGGTAAGAAGAACGCTCTAGTTTTGGATAGGACAAGTATAGAGGAAACCTTTTGATACAACTACAGGGCAGTCCTTGTTCTGAAACTCACAGGTTATGACAGGTAGAACGAAGGAAGAAAATCAAGAAGACTGGAGCTGGTGGCAAACACGGAAAGGGACATCGAAAGACCTCAAACGGATTGACAAGAAGGTCTAGAATCAATTCTTTTTTTAAAATCCTGTGCCCGTCGGGCACCTGAAAGCTGATGATGATAATGATGATGATGATGATGATGAAACCTTCTCAGTATAAAATGTTTACAAGAATTTGGTAAACAGCAGTTACAGAGGGCAGTGAAACTATTGCAACGAACATTAGAGCTCTCGAATTAGATTTAAGAGCATGTTTATGATGCGAGACATGACCAAAAAAAACTTTTTGTTTTGTTTTGGAAAAGTAATGTGAGAAGGAGTTATATGTCACATAATTTTGGGTCGATCTCTTGTCCTCTCCGGCCGTATTCAGTTACATTTTTGTTGTGCGTACTGATTACGTGTAATTTCCTTGTTCGGCACATTTCTTTCTCTGCTATCTAGCAGATATTTGATATTTTCAAATCACCTTCCACTCCTTTCAGTAATAGTTATCATGTTTGTTTGCCCGATTGACCTTGTTAAGAGTAAGTGGTTGATGCAACCGTAACCGACAATCCGTTAGTAGACATTCTCGTATACCAGAACTTTCACACGGAAAACGGCCAGCAAAGGTTGATTATCGCTGATAAGACTAATGTGACGTCTTAGCCCAGATGTTAAGACGTTGAATTTTTGTTTGCACAAGGACGGGGCAATAAGTAGAGATGGGCAAATCGACACACTTCACTGTTTCGATACATTCGACGCAATGATTTAAACTGTGTCGAAACAGTGTGTCGACACACCGGCACATTTTGCCCGTATCGGGTAGAAAGAAGTCTCTAATAGACAGTCATGAACTGTGTGAGACGATGTCTCTGTTTTTTCTTGCGCGGTACTGGCGTGTGTGAAAATCTATGGCGTTTCGTGTGACCACAATTCAATATTTTTACACAAGTCTTCATTATGATGAAATAAAACGGAGATATGATGATAGCTGAAGTATATGTGAAAATAATAAAAAACAACAATGATAATAACAGTAATAATAACACATAATATCAAACTAGAGTAAGCTAGTTTTGGTAGACAATGATTCAAATCTACACCGAGTACACAGATATCAGCAGAGCTAATAAAGTGTCCATTACATTTATACGAACACACGGACACTTTCAACTTTAACATAGTGCCTAAAACATTGACAACTGCAGCACTGACACAATTTTCCAGTGTCTATAACAGATAACTTGAAATTTTGAACAAAAATTTTCGACTTACGTAAGGCTTGTAACATAAATTGTTATCACAATACAGTTTCACTGCTCTCTTTGTGCAGGTAATCCATTTAGAAACACAGAAAAAGTAAGAAAGTTATGGTTGATCACACAGTTTGTTCACTGTTCACATATTAGTAACATATCCTGTGTTTTTTTCGGCCATTATGGCGATACGACAAAACACGATTAAAGATAAGGTAACCAGACGTCCCGGTTTTTCCGGGACAGTCCCGGTTTTCGACCATTTTTGATAATTTGTCCCGACTTTTTTTCGATGCAATCCGGGACGCCAATTTGTCCCGGTTTTGGAGGAATTTGCCAATTTGACATAAATCTCACAGATTAAAAAAAAAATTATTATTTCGTGGCTGACTTGAGGGAATTTTTAATTATTAGTGAACTGGCGCCGAAACAGCACAAGAGGTTGTCAGGACCGCGAATTAGTTTTGTAGTTCCAATGTGATATTCGCAGTTATTTGAAATTTTAGGTAGTGGTAAAGTACCAAGATTTTGCGTACGGTATACGTTTATTTAATTTAAACGGTGAACTATTTGTGCATATTTTGTTATTGTTGTAAGAAAATGGTACCAAAGCGTAAATGCGGTTTCAATGAAGATTTACAAAAGGAATATCCGTTTATTAAAAAGAGTACATCAAACTTCAATGTACGATGCAATATATGTGCCTCCGGGTTTTCGATAAGCCATAGTGGACATGGTGATATTAAGAACCACATAAGCAGTGAGAAACATAAGAGAGCCGTCGTTACAGCTGCATCAAGCTCGTCGTTAACCACTTTCTTCAGAGCTGAAAAAATTGGTGACCAAGAAGAGCAATTAGCTGCTATAGAAGGCGCCTTTGCATACCATACAGTGCTACACAATCATACTTTCAGGTCTATGGATTGCACATCAAAATTACTTCAGGTTACTTTAGAGCCAAAATTTGCATGTGCACGTACGAAAACAGAAGCCATTATTCGAAATGTCTTGGCACCCCATATTCTAAATGTGACCTAGAAAAGTCTACATTTATTTCTGTACTGATAGATGCATCCAACCACAAAGAATTCAAGACTTTTCCTTTGCTTGTCAGATACTTTGATCACAGTAATAAAGTGAAAATTAAAATATTAGAGTTAAAGTCATTGCCAGGTGAAACATCTGATATTGTAAGTAGTTTTCTTAATGACTGCATAACTGAAAATGGGTTAGACTAGGGTTCCCATAATGTTTTGTTTAAAAACCGGGACATTTCCAAATTTTTACCTAAAAAACCCGGGACATTTTGTAAAAAAACGGGACATGTTAAAAATTAAGGTAAAGCACAAATAAATCTATTATATATTATATGTTGCACTTAAAATAAGATACTGGTATAAAAATACACACATTAACTAATACAACTTCTACTTTAAAAAAGAACTCTAAATTACAAACATACTTAATTAGAAAAATCGCACCTTTATAAAATACACAATAGTCAAGTTTATATTTCAGATTCATCAGAATATTTATCAGATTTATGGGCCTGTTCAAGAAGTTTTATTTCTTCTGATATTTGGACATAGAACTCAGCACAAGAGAAATCCTTAAAATGGGTCTGTATAATGGTTAAAGCTTTCACTGTCTCAATTTTAAGTCTGTTTTTTTTCGTCTGTCCAAAGCGCATTTATTAATGAAAAAACACGTTCAACAGGTGCATTGGATCCTGGCAGTGCCAAACAAAAACTAACTAGGCATTTCAGGTTCTCAGCATTTATATCCTGCTTTGTAAAATGAGCGAACATCTCACACCATTTTTCACTGACACTTTGATCCTTCAGTTCACTCTACACATCAAATTTGCTTTCACAATATTTTTTCACACATGCAAACTCATCAAATAAGTAATCTTCATTCACAGTAAAATTTGGTGACACTGTCTTCATGAATATGTAGCTTTCTTGGATGTTCTTTCAAGTCACAGACTCCTTTCCCTTCAAATTGATCCAATCCATAGACTGAAGAGGCGTAAGAAATGGTGTACACCACTCCTGAATATATTCAATGCAGGTGTCATAGAAATCTACTGCATAGCTTTGAAACTTTTCAACTGTTATGTGTCCTTCTTTTTTCTAGTTCTTGCAACTGATTTCTCACAGTTGTGGTAAGAAACTTTTCTGCCTTCCTGTAGTTATGCACCGCAGTGTGATAAGCGAAGGTTGCTTCCTGTGCTGCCAATGATAACTGTTTTTCCATTTCCTTTTCACTCTGGGTTTTCGCATTTAAGAAATGACTTATACTGCTGTTGGAATCCTTACTTTCAACAGCACCTTTATGTTTTTTCGTTTTCACGTGGTTGACTATGTCTGACCGACCACCATGTGAAATGCAAAATTTAGAGCTGCATAAAGTACATTCCACATTTTCATCTACACCTTTAATGAAGGGAAATTCTCTTGTAATGTTATCATTTATACTGCACTTACGTTTCGGCATTATGCGGATGAAAAACGATAAAAATACTGTATAAAAATGCTAATACGCATTAAATCATTTGGTAGATGCTCACTGAACACTGTTTTGGTCGACTTTCGAATTTTTGTTCGAGATTCAAACCGAGGGTCCACTGTAACCGGAAATTGATAAAGTAACACTACTAAAACACGTAATAAAATCCGTTACCCAAAGATTTTTTTTCAGGAAGGACCATTAAAAAGCGGGACATTTTGAATAAATTTGGGACACCGGGCCATTTTATCAAAAAACGGGACTGTCCAGGGAAAAACGGGACGAATGGGAACCCTAGTTTAGACAGGAAAGTAGTTGGATTATGCGCAGACAACACAAATTCCAATTTTGGCGGTGCTGAAAGGAAAGGACAGAACAATGTTTAAAAAAAACTGCAAGAAAACCTTGGACATGGTCTTATAGGAGTTGGGTGTGCAGGTCATATTTTCCACAACACTGTTCGAACAGCTGCAGATGTACTGCCTGTTGATGTCGAGCTGATTATTGCTAAAATTTATCTACTCTTCAACTCATACACAGTACGAGTTGAAAGACTCAAGGAGTTTTGCCAGTTTGTGGAAACAGACTTCCAGATGATCTTAGGTTATGCTCAGACTAGGTTGCTTGCTCTGCTGCCTGCTGTTGAAAGGGTTCTTTAGATGTTCCTGCCTCTAAAATCATATTTTCAATCTCAAGACAGATGCCCAGTTTTTATAGACATTCTTTGAAAATCCTCTATCTGAGGCATGGCTTGTTTTTGTTCACAGTCAGGCCTCTCCATTCCACGAAGCAGTGCAAAAAATAGAGGGACAGACGGTCACTGTGTTTGAAGTCATTGACAGCATCAACAGGTTGAAAACTATTTCGAAGTCCAAACTGGAAGACTGTTTCTTGCCATCAAGAGTTAAGCTAATTCTTGAAAAGCTGGAAATGGAAGGACTTCCAAAGGAGGATGTGAAAAAGTTTTATGCTAGCGTTTCTTCGTTCTATGAAACAGCTTTCAATTATTTGTATAAATGGGCTGCAAAAAATTTTCAAGACCTAGAATCCTACATCTGGGTAACGCTGAACAGAATACCAATTTGGGCAGATATTGAGATATCATCATCACTAATGATTCAAACATTACCTTCAGCTCACTTTACAGAAACTGAAATTTATGAGGAATATGTCTATATGAAGCAGTTTGTTACTTCTCAGAAAATTAGTGAATGGAGTGCCAAAAAAAACATTGCCACCACAACGTTGGATTGAAATGGTTTCCCACTTCAAAAACAATAATGTGACATTTTCAAATATTTTGAAGTTGGCAGAGTTTTTTTTTCTGTCTACCTGGAACAAATGCTGCCACATAAAGAGTGTTTTCTTTGATGAACAGCTTATGGGCAAGTGATAAAACACAGCTAGGTGTTGAAACTTTGAAAGCTATGTTGACAACCAAAGTGAACTGTGAGGAAACATGTGTCGAGTTTTTTAAGATGCTGCTTGCAAAGAAGGACCTATTAATAAAAATCCACTCATCTGAAAAGTACAGTAACTCAGCTTCACCTTAAGTAAGGATTATTGATGTTTTTCTCTCTTATTAGTTTAAGTAGTTAAACTTATACAGTAAAATGTATGTTATTCAATGTTATTCAAATGTATATATAAAATGTATATTATTTTAAATTGACATCAACTTGATTTTTCCGGGACATGTCCCGACTTTTGACCTTTTCTTTACCCTTTTGTCCCGATTTTTTGCATTGAAATAGGTCAAATCTACTATTTTGTCCCGGATTAGGGTTTTGAAAATATGGTCACCTTATTAAAGATGAAGATAAATGTGAAAAAATCCGTTCAAACGCAAATAAAAGACGTTGAAGCTTGTTGAAATTTGCCCAGTTTTGTGTTTACTTCCGTTCGAGATAAATTCCGGGCAGTATAAAATATCAGAATAGAAAGAAAAAATGAAATAAATCAGCGTCTTTTAAAAGATCTTACGTCTACAGCGTTCGGCCTTTGCATCTATTATTAGATCTTGCGTACGGAATCAGTTAAATTGATGTTTAAAAACATCATTTTTGAAACTTTTCCACTAGAAATGCGAATCCGACGTTCACTTATTAACTGACCTTGTTTAGAAAAGATGCGTTCACATGGAACAGAAATTGCCACGATGCACAATCTTTTTTTCATTATTTCAAAAATATGTGGACAGATCACTTCAGTCTTCTTCCACCAAAGAAGCGGATCGTCTAACCTTGGCAGCAGTGGCATTTGAGCGTACTTCTCAATTTCTACAATGCTGTCGGCCCTAGGATTTTCCTCTCTTTGTTTTAGCAGGTCTCCGACGGATTTGTCGAACTCGTCCCACACGGAACAAGATGTAGTAGTGGCAACGCTTGGCTCTATTATTTGAGGAAGGTTTGCTACTGAGGTTCCTTCTTGGCTCCGTAAGGCACAACACTCGTTAATTAGAATTTCTTTAGTTTCTTTCAATCGCTGCTCATTTCTGAAAAAACCCATGCTCTTTGAATCGGGGGTCGACCAATGTTGCCTCCCAGACAATGGCTAGATCACTATATTTGTTATAAATTTTGTTTTTTAGTTCTTCAGTTAGCATTTCTATTAGAGCAATGACTGTTGCATTCTCATAGTTATAGCTTTTGAGACTGAGGCAGTGGTTCAGCAATCCTTGGCTTAGCAGTGCAACTTTTGACAGTGTTACGTATTTTTCGCCACTAATTTCCATGGTGGTATCATAAAAGCACTGCAAGACATTCTTTGACTGTTCGATTACATACAAGTCTTCTAAAGTCAGCTTTGATCCTAAGTTTGCATTCACTATTGCTAACGTGGACTGGATTGGCTCTTTTATATGGTTTACCCTGTCAAACATCTCGTAGGTTGAGTTCCAGCGGGTCGGGCAATCTTGTTTCAGCGTCAGGTTGGGAAAACCCATCTGTTTCTGGATGCTATGAAGCTTTTCGAGAGCTTGTGGGCTTCTTTTAAAAAACTCGACAACAGCTTTAACTTTTTCTCGTGTCTGTGAAATTGTCTCCATGCTTGCTTGAACAACAAGGTTGAGACTGTGGGCAAAGCATGGTATGTGCAACCATTGGCACAATTTTACAGCTCTTACCATGTTAGCTGCATTGTCCGTTGTGCATGCTACAATTTTGTCTTGCAGCCCCCACTACGACACAATAGTTTTCAGAGCATCTGCAATGTTTTCTGATGTGTGTTTACCGGTAAATTTTACACAAGACAGCAGGTAGGACTTCATATGACAGTTTTTGTCTATAAAGTGCGCCGTTACTGCTAAATAATTTTCGTTTTTCAAAGATGTCCACCCATCAGTGGTCAGGCTCACGTATGACGCACCACTCACATCATTTTGAACATCTAACAGCGTGATGTCATACAACTTTGATAAGAGGCTGTTAGACAATGTCTTTCGACTTGGTGGCTCATAGCTTGGGTTTAGAATCGAGATAAATTTCCTAAACTCAACACTTTCAACAATACTGAATGGAAGGTGATCCTTCACGATTATTCTTAAAATCTGGTCGTCTAATTTCTCTCTCTTGGCATTCGTAATTGGTCTTGAATAAAACCCTGTTACCTTGCATTGATTTGATTTTTTAACTTTTGGAGCTGTGAATAGTGGGGAAGTTTCTATTTCTCCACACCTTGCCTTCAATGTCGAAACTGACGAATTATCTACCGAAATGATCATCTCTTCATCTAGTACTTCTTGCTCTGCCAGATGCGGTGTTTTGATACGACTGCTACATAGATCCACGAGGGAATGTTTAAATTTCATGTGCCTAGTCATACTTGAAGTTGACGAACCCTTGAATGATAAAATACCAGAACACACGTTACATTTTACTTTGTTGTCTTTGATCTTTACAAAATAATCCCAAACAGGGCTTCTCCCCGCCATAAATGAAGATTAAATGAGGTTGAACACAAGTTTTAAACACTATTTTATGTATAAACAAAACACGTTTTCTTACGAGAGCGCCTGAAGTCAGGAATCAAGAGTACTGTAACATGCGTATAATGAGCGCTTGGATGAAAAAGAACTATGGAACTGTTTCGAAACAGCAGACTACAAGTAAATTAACTGAAACAATGAGACATGAGTCGTGACACCCTAGTATGCAGATTTACTTATTCTCGTTAGTACAAATCTATGGTATTTCGTGTGACCACTGTTAAGATATTTACACAGTCGTTTTCATTATGATGATATGCAAGGGGAACATGCTGACAGCTGCAGTAAAAGTGAAAAAAAAATAATAATAACAGTAATAATGACACATTATATAAAACTAGAATAGGTACAGTCAGCGACAATGATTCAACTCAAACCGAGCAGACACCTAATAGTAGTAAGCCTCTTTCAGTCCTGAGGAATTATTTTAAAAAAAAATTATGACTTGTTTGATTTTTCCATACTATCTATGAACGCCTAATGTACCGCACGCTTGACACATTTTTACAAGGCCCACGAAGGTGAGACAATGATACAGTGTGCCTCTTTGCAAAACAGCGAAGCAGACGGGAACTGAAACTGCTGTTCGAAGCAGGCTATGTGTCGAATCTGCGTGAGACAGTGTGTCTCTGCAAAACAGACAGGACGTGACACTGTATCGACACCGCAAGAAGGCTGCGCATCGAATCGTTCGGGTACGACGCAGTTTCGACACATTGTTTCGACACATACACACAGTAGCCATCTCTAGCAATAAGTATCAGTCGGACACACCTGAGCGGAAATGTTGTAATAGTTCTGAGCAGTTGTAAGAAGTTGTATGTAATTATTGACGAGAATATTCGAATGTCACAATTGCCATATATGGAAGTCGTGACCTTTACAATCACACACAGAATTCCTATGAAGAAATTTTTTAATAAACCACATCCTAAACACGCATGTTTGAAACCATTGGCCGGCACTCGAGATGTGAACATAACAACATTTCTGATTGGGGCCTGGTCTAATAGTAAACAACATGTGCCATGAACGAAAGGGGGAATATAACTTAACACTTGTGCAGTTTATAGCACTGTGAAAATTCACCTCGTCGAAAAAACAACCAGAACTGACAGAGTTAAGAAAAAAATCAGAATTCATTTATCGGACCAGACTTGTTGGACCCTCTTGAGGACTTAAAAGCCTAGGAAAACTCTACTATTATTAGCAAGGAAAACCAGAATCTGAGGAATCTGAAACACTTCTTTGTAGATAGATGACTGGATCACACTCGCCACTGGTCAAGTTTGAAAGTTGTAGCACGTTCCAAGAAGTGTCAGGGAGTAACTACCAAGCTGGTTTCGTGTCTCTAAGACCCGTCTGATGATGGTGTCTAGCGTCGACTTCAGGCCACATATACCCTCACTTGTGTAAAGGAGATTAAAGGGCCGAAACACTTGATCGACCGGGGACCGCTTCTGATGATCAGATTTCCTCCTGTTGTATCGCTCTGTATAGAGTTTCCTATCATCATAACTACAGTAAATATTCACTGTTGAAAACACGCTGACTGTTGACTCATGACTGCTGCAAGAACAACAGAGAAAAACTCGTATGTTTCGCAGACCGGACTTAATCTGAGCGAATGGTGATGGGTGCTCTACTGGTGGTGACTCCGTCAACACAGCTGTAGCACGATTTTTTAATATGAGCAAGTAACCCGCCACAACATACGGGAAATAATTAAATTGTACTATTTCTGCTGCACGCCCTGAAGATGGAACTAATTCTTCTGTGGTCAATTCATTTCTTTCCAGTCCACTTCAATTTCATTGAATCGTTGTAGTCAAACTTATTATGACGTATGGTCAATGCAGTATTAATTAATTGAAAGGCATGCGTGCTCTTTAAATGTGTGGTCAATTTAGCTTTCACGGTGCACTGCGAGTCTTTTCTGAATTTTTCCAAAAAGTTGGCGTATATTTTACCTCACTTGTTACATAGTTTCAGTATATATATATATATATATATAGGAGGGAGAGAGGGAGAGAAAGAGAGAGGATATTGTTGCCGTACGCAAATAAAATGTGCCTCGTGGTAGTCAAATGAAACTTGCAGCACAAAATATGTTGCGCGGATATTCGGTTGAAAAATCCATGATTAGCGAGTGTTTACACCACCGGAAGTAAACAGTACTAGTTTGCAGACGACACAATATGAGAAAAAAAAGCATATTACTTTTTCGCAGGGGAAACATGAAAAATTATATACAATTTCAGTTTATGCATTAATGAGCTCATCTTAGACAATGTAAATGGGAGCGCTTGGTTATATTTTAATTCACGTTGACCGCAAAACTTAACGGTCGTATGGGCAGTTTCGCACTTATTACTGATGTACAAACGTGTTTACTGTACATTTAAATTTCTTTCAAACAAATAATTGTGAAATACAACACGAAATGTCAGTAGTAATTTTGTTTATCATGAGAGTATTACTGAAAGCTGAAACTGTTTCTGTTTATAATAAATGAAAAAAATGAATATTTTACTAAATTGCGCTGTCATTTGTGACCAGTTCAATAAAATTATTTAGAATGAAATGCATTGACGTCCTGGCAGATTACTCGTATTGTGTGTTTGTTCCGAGTTAAAGAAGGACATAGGTTTCTATACAGGGTGTTTATAAAATCCTGTATTGTGTGATATGAAGATTGAAGATTTGATATGAAGATTGGAGATCTGATATGAAGATTGGAGATCTGATATGAAGATTGCTGGCATTAATTTTATTACGGTCTTGCTATAAACGCTATCGGAGCACAGCGTGTATTTGGGTTGTTTGGGAAAAATAGCGTTCGTGTTTCATCATCATCAGGTGCCATCTTCACATCGAAGGTGGGCTGTAATGGATCTCCAACGTTTTTTGTCTCTTGTCTTGATGGTACACTCTGATAGACTCTTTCCTGTCCATCTCTTGTCTTGATGGTACACTCTGATAGACTCTTTCCTGTCCATCTCTTGATGTTATCTTCTCATTTATATCCCGTCTCCCTCTTGCACGTAAGCCTTTTTACTTGTCCAAAATATTTTAGCCGTCTAATGTTGATTTCCTTCGTTCCTAGATTTTCTAGGACCTCTTTCCTTGTATTATTCTCTTTCCATGAGGCGTGCCCTTTTTTTCTACATATCCACAACGCAGGGGCCTCAATTCTTTCTTCTAATTGCATGTTCATTGTCCATGTTTCTACACCACAGAGTAATGAAGCCTAGCTACGGAAGCAAACTGGTGGTGACCAGTTGGTAGGGAGGATATTACGATTCGCGTCCATAGCTAGGCGGTGGTGCCTTTCGGAAGATCCTGGGTTCGATTCTCCGGTAAGCTTATCGCTTCTGTTGTTTTTTTGTTGTGTGATTTTCTACTTCTTTATTTCTTACGAGTGTCTGAAACATACCTTTATGTGTGTATTATTTATTTTCAATTTTATTTTGCACAGCTTTTCCCACGTCTCCATTCACATTGTCATTCAACAATTTCTTCATCATATCTATTCTATCCCCTAAGAGAACTGCAAACTTCTCCAAGGTCAGTGATGGTACAGGGGAGAAATCCAACAAATGAATTAATTAAGGAAAATTTACCAGCAACATTTGCTGTCATGTGTTTAGGGAAAATTATTAAACAGCATGGGAAAAAACATTGAAATAAAGACATTTGTTTAAAACAAAAAATAAGTAAGAACACATTAAAAATATAACAGCGCCAATTTTCATTGGACATGCCAAAATATCAAAATTAATGACCAAAAAAAAATGCTTTAAAATGACCACAATATCTAAACAAAAATGCCCTAAAATACCAAAAATGGCAATAAATGCCTTAACAGAAGCTCTTAAATCAGCTTAGTTTTTTTAAAAGAAT
This sequence comes from Oreohelix idahoensis, assembly GCA_024509875.1. Lineage (NCBI taxonomy): Eukaryota > Metazoa > Mollusca > Gastropoda > Stylommatophora > Oreohelicidae > Oreohelix > Oreohelix idahoensis. The sequence goes on along the minus strand of JAMPIV010007918.1, from coordinate 9,837 downwards.
AAAAACACATTTATATTCAAATGAGCAATGTTTCGGTAAAAGCAAAAAAAAAAAAAAATAATAATAATAATAATAAATAAAATGCAAAATCATTAAAATCCTAGCCCTAGTCATAACTGACTATGGGATTGCCCTCTGAGGTAATCGCACTCAGCTGCTTTTTTTTTTTCATGAAAGAAAAGGGCGACTTTCGGTGTGTGTCACGAGTGGTTTACAGAGTATGTCTGAGACAAAATAACTAGTCTGAGTAAAGTCTGAGACAAGACAAAAATCTGAGTGAGAACTAAGAAGATAGATGAGTTTTGGTGTTGAGTGTAACATGGAGTGAATTATAACTATCAGGAGTAAAAGATCAGATGATGACAATCATCTCCTGCCACTCAGTGATTATGTTTCAAAGCTACTTCCACTCTGCCTCTCTCTCTCTTCTTTGAGTAAGGACAAGTACACGTTAGGGACTCCACAATAAATCAATTACAAGTACAGATAGGAAAGACGTCTCTTCTGCATATTGGTGTCTAATTTATTAACAACAAAAAAACCACAATATTATGGCGAACAAAATTTCAATCACACAACGACAACAAGTCATACAGTGCTATATTACCAAAATCTAGCGACAAATAAAATGATAAGAATAATATTAGTAATCAACTAAGCTGGAGTCAAAGAACGTGGCTATCACGTCTGAAAACACCCGCTAATTTTTTGGCTAGCTAGCATACTAAGTATCCTGCACAGAAAATCCTGAGGTAAAGAAACCCGCTGACTCCTTTTGGCCAGCAACACAACTGTTATACACCACTTAGCGCGAATATTCAGCTATTTCTCCAGCTTTCCCATCACTATTACTTTATCAGAGTCCACCTCCCAAAAAGTCCTTCTTTTGTCGGCACACCTGTGTGAAATTTTGCCTGTTGTTACAGTGTCGGCTGGTCGCCGGCTTAGATATGTTAACCCTTTCATCTAAGTCGCTGACAATCCGTGGAATAATTATACATCCACCAAGGATGAAATTATCTTGCAGGTTTAATATAAATACTAATGCTGTACCGTTGTGCTTTAAATCCAGGACCTCAAAGGGTGGCTATGAATGCACCTCACGATTTAAAGGCGATGGAGGCACTAAATCCACTATTGACGCCGGCCAATCAATCCTGTGACGGCGCGTAATACTCGTACTATGGATGAAATAGAGCTGACGATGGCTACAAGGTGATATAGCTTTCAATAAGGTGTAGCTTTCTGACGTTGATGCCGGTGGAGCATGGGCGCTCCACGTATTTGATGGGAGTGGTGTAAAATTCCCAGCCAGGGAAATCACCCGAATGCACACGTAGTAGGATGTCGGGAAAATAAAACACCTTAGTTGGTAGGAACACCTCAATGTAAAGGGTTTGAAGGTTTCTCCTGCCTTTTCAGGAATGCAAAAACGGGCAAGTGGCAAGGGATCCCGCGGGTCTATCAGATGAAGGCAGCTATCGCTGAAATGGAACATGTCAAAAATATATTACCCGCTAGCGTCATCAATGTTACAACAATTATTAAACCAAATGTATACACGGTTCTGTCATTGGGCTGGTACCGCAGGTGCAGAGATCTGTTGCACCAATTTTGTATTTGTGGTACAGATGGTATCTCAATCTGTTGTGACCAGTGCGTAGCCGAAAAATGATGACCTGTTCTTTTCTGGATAGTTGATGATATGCATCATTTTTCAAATGTCCCGGGTGCTCTCTTTCCCATTTGGACTTGAATGTAGCCTTTATAGTAGTCTTTGCCATTGCGTAAGTTGTCTCTATATCATTTTGTTGTAAGGCACCTCCTTCCTTAGCAAGTCTATCTGCCTCCTCATTTCCTGGTATGTTGCAATGGGCTGGTATCCACTGGATAGTGCACTTCTTGAAGCATTCGGCTAGTCTTTCAAGGGAGATTATCAGATCTTTCAATCCTTTAGTTTGGTGGCTCTTCAGCGCTGATATTATTGAGAGGGCATCTGAAAAGATTACTGTCTGTTTTTCTGCCTGTGCTTTGCATTCAATAAGAGTTTCAGCTGCCCGTTTCAGGGCTTCTACTTCAGCACAGAAGTTATTGCAGTATTTTCCAGTGGCAATTGCCGTAGAGTGAATTCTATTCTTTAATTTTATGAGGATGCCGGCACCCCCATTTTCAACTGCATTTGTTGCCGAACCATCAGTATATGCATGTGTCCAAAGCTTTGCTGGAAATGTTTTGTCAATATACTTGGTTGCTATACACCTTCTTTGTGTTTCTGTCTGTGTTCCCTTACCTTCAATGCCTGGAATATCAGATTTTAACTTAGGAAAGCATCTTATTTTCCACAGTGGGATAGTTGAGCTTGTTGGGATTTTCTTTGCAACTGAGCTTGCTAGTATGGTATTATTGTTAATTTTTTCTTTTGCTTGGGCGACAAAGTTAGTTCGCTTGAGCCTGCCTCTTCCTAGCCTATTCATTCTTTGGTACATGGGGTGTCCTTCGAGCCTCTTAAATTTTTCAGCTTGTTTTAAGACTTTGCTGTCACGTCTATCCTCCATTGACTGTAGCCCTGTGATGTTTTCCATATGGTTGATTTGTGTAGACTTTAGGGCCCCTGTTATAATACGTGCTGCTTGGTTTTTGTCGTGAAACATTCTAAATCCACATATATAAATTAAAAAGTAAATGTAAAGCCTAACGCATTAATTCAATAAAAGGGAAAGAAGAATGGTTAAAGACCCGTGCTTTCCAATAGCGTACGCCTGTGTTAATAGAACGTCATACTAGTTGAACAAGAAACCCCCTTTTTATGCTCTGTCTGCATAAAACTACACACGTTCGAAAAATACAACTAGTACTGTGTTTCTTAGAAAACCTTTAGATACGCAAGCTGATTAATGACCTAGATTAATACTAGCATTAATTTCATTTTATACACTGCGTAATGAAAAGACAGATGAACTTAGGGTAGAGAGAGAGAGGGCTGAACGGAGGAACGCCGGCAACACTAACACGCGTCTCGCGATATAAAAGTAATGCCACCCCCAAGCGTAAGGCATGAAGCACTAACTTTTTTTTCAAATAGACAGTGATAAAAAACACTACCAATACGAGGGTTAGGTTTAAAAACCTGTTTAATGCTTATTAGTAAACATGACATTATACTGTTTTATGTCTGAAAGCCTGACAGTACCGAGACACCACATCGTATCGAAGTGAACGGGAGGTAGAAAAAAATGCATATTTTGAACGCAGCCACTTAGCTCCATTAAATTTATATATTTGGGTTCTTTAGGACTTGCTGACAAAGAATATGTTAAGTGTTACGCAAATAGTCTAGGAATTAACAAATTATAGCCAAAAGAAAATAGTGAGGGTGTCTGACAGCACCAAATCATAATCGCACAGTGGCATGTTTTGAAACCACCATTTTACGGGAAATAGGCCAACATGTTAAATCCGATTTGATTGGCGGGAAGTATATGTAATACGAAACACGATTAGTCGGACTGCAAATACTAATTTTGGTTGTTAGGGGAAACGTAGGAAGGGTAAATTTTTTCAAAAGCTTGTGTAAACATGGTCCTATTGGCTAGACCCGCTGATATAGTCAATTAGGAGCGTCTGTTCAGTGCCACATTTTAGAATAAACTTACTAAGAAACAGTGCGTTGAGATCCAGCTCATATTTTTTCTAAATAAAAGCCTGGGACAGAGGCAGATCGGAATTTGTGCCATAATTCATCGCCAGTCAACGTATTTGTTTATTATTTCCATGAATTGTGGGACCGTGGTCCTAACTTATTGAAGCAGCACCTGGTCTGAGTTTTGCTGAATCCAGAGGCTGATAGCATACCCCTTGGTCCAGATAGCGACCAGTGAGGTGTCTCAAGAACACAGTGAAGCAAGCGAGCAGAGGAGACTGTTTCCTGCCGCCATCACAGAAGATAAGATTCTGTGGCCAGAGCAGCTCAATCCTATGTGCCCCCCTCTAAAACTGACAGTATATTAATTAAAGAGGGACAATAAATTGTTTCAAATGACAGGAACTGTGAACTTTTCCCAATACTATTTCCACTATAAGCAAACACTTGAAGTCATGATGACAAACCACAACCTAGCTTGGAAAAGCCAGTATTACCTCATAGTACTACTTCACAACTTACACACATAGAATAATAATAATAACATATGTCAATACAAAGATCATATCGATAAATTGTGTACATACAACGTGTAATTACATTTGATTGTGATTCCTGGTTCACTGTGTAGTTGAATCAGAATATCTATTATTGAAAGGAATTAATACATATATTTTTAAACTTTAACATAACCTCTGCATAGCTAAACTGAGAATTAAACTGAAGAAGTTATACCAACAGAATAAAAATAGAAGAATAGATGTACACAGACTGCAATCAAATGATATAAAGGAGGAATATAATGTCAAAATGAACAACTATTTCGATGCTTTAGGCAAAATTGACAACGATATCACCACCAAGACAATCGATACTAAATGGGAACAACTGAGAACAGCAATGACAGAAGCAGCAGTAGCGACCACCGGATACCTAGTACATAAAAAGAAAAAATGGATGAGAGAAGATACTTGGGATAAAATACAAGAAAGGAAAACAGCAAAACTTAAACTACTAGCGGCAAGTACACATAATGCAGTTGAATCTTGCAAACTATCTTATAACTTGTTAAATAAAGAAGTGAAGACAAAAAAACTCGAAGAGATAAAAGACATTTCATCAATGAACTGGCCGTAGAAGCTGAAAATGCTGCAAGAACTGGTAATAGTAGGTGCCTTTATCAAATTACAAAACAACTATGTCACCAGCCTACTGCTATGGAAACACCTGTTAAAGGTAAATTAGGGAATTCAATACCAACAGAAAAAGAACAAATGAAGAGATGGGCTGAGCACTTCATGGAGGTGCTAAACAGACCACCACCAACAGTAACACCTGATTTTAATAATGAAACACTCACAACCACCTTGCCAATAACTTGCGATGAATTCACGCTGGACGAGATCAAACAAGCCGTTAAAAGATTAAAAAATTTTAAAGCTGCTGGAGTTGACGAAATTTCAGGGGAAATGATTAAAGCAGTTAATGACAACAACCTCTTGAGAATTTTAGATATTATAAATGAAGTATGGAGAGAAGAACAACCACCACAACAATGGAAAGACAGTATTATTGTAAAGTTACCGAAGAAAGGTGATCTATCAGACTGTAATAACTGGCGTGGTATATCTCTATTATCAGTACCTGGAAAATTATAGATTATCTAACATTTGGAAATTACGATCATTGAATATACATACCAAGCTTCGTCTGTTTAATTCAAATGTTATCTCAGTGTTAACATACGGCTGTGAGAGTTGGAAAATAACAAAATCATTGGAGAACAAGCTGAATACATTCGAGAACAAATGTCTTAGAAAACTCATGAACATCAGTTGGAAAGAATTCAAGACTAATCGACAAATAAGAGAAGACTCTAGGCAGAAATATGTCTCCGACTATATAAGGAAAAGACGATGGTCATATATCGGTCATGTCCTACGAATGCAAAACAACAGAATACCACTACAGGCGCTCACTTGGGTTCCTGAGGGTAAGAGGAAAAAAGGAAGACCAAAAGAAACACTCAGAAGAACAATAATAAGAGAAGGAAGAACGTTGGGCCTAAATAATGTGCAAGAGCTGAGAGGAGTGGCGTCACAACGAACAACCTGGAGAGCACTGGTTTCTGCCTTATGCGCCGTGTTTGGTGCTTAAAGAATTTATTATTATTATTATAGAGTGTTATATGAAGTCATGATGACAAACCACAACCTAGCTTGGAAAAGCCAGTATTACCTCATAGTACTACTTCACAACTTACACACATAGAATAATAATAATAACATATGTCAATACAAAGATCATATCGATAAATTGTGTACATACAACGTGTAATTACATTTGATTGTGATTCCTGGTTCACTGTGTAGTTGAATCAGGATATCTATTATTGAAAGAAATTAATACATATATTTTTAAACTTTAACACTTGACTCATTTAAGATAGTCTTATAGAGTGTTATATGTGTGTGAGTGTCACAGTGTTGTAAAAAGTTGTGGAATAAATTAAATTGTTTATCTGTATGTTGTTGTTGTGACTTACACTTCATCATTATCATAACCCTAGACATTCAACGTAGTCATCACAATATTCCAGAATAATTCTGACTGAGGTATAAATGTGGTAGCAAGTAAAGTCATCTGTAATACACCACACTTATTAGATACAGATACCTTCACAGCTGATCTCAGTCATTACACTAAGTCCCCTATAACTATTTATATCATCCCACTTTACCACAGTTTTGAAGTCTGTTTACTCTGTCAAAATTTGACTTTGCTGCCGTCGACCAAGCTGTGATGCCATATTCCATAGCAAGTCTGACTCTGCCTGTGTACAGCTTTTTGAGGATATTCTCATCAGCACCCCATGTGGTACCTGCTAACTTTTTCATGATGGCCATGCGAAGTTTTGCCCTTAGCTGTATTTTGTTAATCTGTGATTTCCATGTCATTCGGTGGTCTAGTGTGATTCCTAAGTATGTTGGTGTTTCATCTTCTCGTACTGCCTGCCCATTTAGTTGCAGCTTTGCTTGCTGTGGTTTATTTGACAAGGTAAAAATAGCGTGTGTAGTTTTTTGTTCATTTATTTTGAGCAACCACTTTTTGGACCAACTTTCAAGGGCTAGCAGTGAATCCTGCATGCGCATTCTTGCTGTGGTGATGTATTGTTCTGAAGTCCACATGGCCAGGTCATCAGCGTAGAGGGAGTTGTGGACATTCTTGTGCATGTTTTCTGTTATATATGTTTTCTGTTAGAGCCCAATGACAGTCGAACACCTGCTGCAATACTGCCCAACCTACAGTAATGAACGGAGTAGCATATGGCAACAACCCACTTCTGTCAACGAAAAACTGTTTGGAGATGTTGGGAGCTTTGGGTTGACTACTGCCTTTATTAGAGTCATAAATGTGGAAGTCTGAAGGCGAACGAGGAAGAAGAAGAAGATACACGGTTCTGCCATCACCGGTGTCAATATCTTGTCGAGGTATGGCGGCTTGCTTACCCTGATTACCCCCAGAGCTATGCCAGCTGGAGTTATACTCCTGGAAGGTTCTACCAAGCTGGACAGGTTTGCGCGGGCAGGGGTCAGACTAAAGCAGACAACCTGGTCCTCCAGGTTGGGGGTTTTAGCATAGGGCTGACACTCCTGTCTATGTAAAAAGAAATGAAGTTACGGAAACGACAACAAATGAACAAACTTTGCTGCGGGACGGACATCCGGAGTCTGAGGCTCGTAAGACTGTCAGTGGTGAAAGCCAAAAGGAAGCCACTGACACGAAAACGGACGTCCTGACCGCAAAACGTGAAACAAGAATATGATTTTGGAATGTCAGGACAATGAAGGAGACGGGTAAACTAAAACAGGTCACAGCAGAAATGGGAAACTATAGATTACACATTCTAGGGATAAGCGAGAGCAGATGGACAGGGGCAGGAAAAGTTAAAACAGCAACAGGAGAAACAGTACTTTACTCTGGAAGAGAGGATGGACAGCACAATGAAGGTGTAGCCATTATTCTACAGAAAGGAATAGAAAGGACATTACTGGAATGGAAACCCATCAACAACAGACTGATAAGATTAAGTGGGAGATTCACCAACACTACAATAATACAATGCTACGCACCAACGAATGACAGCGATGATGAGGTCAAGGATGAATTCTATCAACAACTGCAGAAAGAAATGGAAGACACACCTAGATATGATCTTATCGTAGTAATGGGAGACCTCAACGCGAAAGTTGGAACACACAATACATATAATGAAAGAGTAATGGGGAAATGAGGCAGCGAACAGCAAACGAAAATGGGAATAAATTAATAAGTTTCTGTTGCATTAACAACCTGGCCATTGAAGGAACACTTTTCCCACACAAAGCAATTCACAAATTAACATGGGAATCACCAAATGGTCGGGACAGAAACCAGATAGACAACATTATGATTAACGGTAGATGGAGACATGCATTACAAGATGTGAACGTAAGAAGAGTTGCGGATGTGGGAAGTGATCACCATTTAGTAGTAGCAAAACTGAAAGTGAAACTCAGAACGGCTGGACCAACTGTATCTACACAGAAAAGGTTTGACATCAGCAAATTGAAGGACCCCCTTACCAGAAAAGCTTTTGCGGCTGATATAAAGAAGTGATACCAATTTGCTAAAAGTCAGGAAAAGACATTGACTGATGATATAAACCAGAAATTCAACACCATTTCAACAATATATAAGGAAAGCAGCAAATCAAGCTTGGGATTCCAGGAAAGGAAGAAGCAAGACTGGATAACACCAGAAATATTAAACACCATAACACTGAGAAAGGCAATGAAAAGAAATAAAACAGAAGCGAAGTCCCCCAGGTTAAAGCAACTATATAGCGAACAGTACAGTCAGCTGGACAAGGAAGTTAAACGCCAAACCCGAGCCAACAAAAGGAATTTCCTAGACGATCTTGCAAGACAGGCAGAAGAGGCAGCACTGAGACATGAACAAAGCACAGTATACAAAATAACTAAAATCATCAGCGGAAAACGAGGTGCAAACAATATTACTGTTATGGCTGGTTTCGCTCTGGCAGTTGGTTATTCTTTTTACCGTCTTTAAACAATCCTGTTATTAATAAAACAGTGTTCATTCTTTCTGGCCATGTCCTGAGTTTGTTCTATATTATTATGACTTGGTTTCTGTTGAGCAATCGTACTGAAATAAAGGTTGCGAATGCGTAGTCAAGACTGTCCAAACTTCAATAATGGTAGATATTTGACAAGTCCATAGGTGGTTCGAGTCCACATAAAATACGTTTTATTTGACAGTGTTCAATCCACGAGACATGATATGAATTAAGCATACATTAAGTTCAAGCATATACATAAACAGCGTCTCCTGTCCTTATTCCATTAATCGTTACAACGTCTGGATATCTACACGCGATTCCATATGTCGGTAATCCGGTAATGGATATCCCAAGTTGATCGATCTTTACAATCTGGATACTAATAATTATAATAATATACTCCCTGCGACTTTTCTGGTACTGAAGAATTAGTCATTCATAAAAATGAGACGTATACGTATCCATGTTAATTCGGTAGACCCTAGTGCCACATCATCTTGAAAAAAACTTATACACCATTACTATAATACATGGGAGCGTTGAAATTTGCGTCTCGATAAGACGGAATATGAATTACAAAGGGTACACTTATAGTGTCGTCACGTGTTAACATACCAACGCAACACGTCAGAATTAAAACTAAGCAATTCTATCAGTTCGCGTTCAATTACCGTGAAGCGCGAAACTCAATAATTATTAATAGCATTTTAAACCCTTCAATGTGTAAACTTAAACGAGCTCACTATAAAAGTGGCTAACATTATGACACCTACCGTAACATTCCCTTCACCGACGAGGGTAAAAAAAATATATTCTATAGATTTTTTTATTTTTTTTTCATAATTATTTCAAAAATATTTAAAAATTATCGACATACGACTCACGATGGTTTCGTTAAATATTGTCGAAGGTCGTAGTCACATATAGTAACTGTCATAAAGTACATTAAAATGTGATAAGTCAACTAAATAAATGTCAAGTGTCAGCTAACCTACTAAATAATTATGTATGTAACTAAACTTATATTATATAACTAATAAATGTGTGATGTGTTAATCAATGTTAAGATCTAAAA